>MKEJ01032069.1:0-11907 GCA_001753735.1 Embelia ribes
TATATATATATATATATGAGTACCATCTTTTTGTGTCCATAGGTCAATTTATAAAACATTGAAAAAAAGGTCCCTTTATTTATACCCTTCAACTCTTCACCTTATTCCCACATTAATCACTTTCTCAACACAATTCTCTTTCTCCATGGAAGCTCTAAGCTTATTAACGCTCTGGCAAATCGATGTCGAAGATGAAGAAGACTCTTTCTTCGACATCGATTTCACCATACCGATAAAACGCAACAGCATTTCGGCCAACAACACCGATAATCCCCCGAAAACAAATGGTTCGGAACAAGTTCTAATTTCCTCACTACTTGCACGTGCAAACAGCTCGAGCGACTCGTCGAAGCGTGTGGGAAAAAATATGGTACGTAAGTACATGAAGCTGATCAAGCCTCTGTACAGCAAGGTCTCGAAATTCAAGATTCAGGAAGAGTTAGTATCGTCGGGGGAAAAGAAGTCGCCGCTTCGGGAAGTGTGCAGGCAGTTACGGAAGAGCCGATCGGCATCATCGGGGGTCGGGATCGTGCCCGTGACAGAGAGGCGAGACGATTCCCTGCTGCAGCAGGATGAGTGTATACAGAGCGCCATACTTCACTGCAGAACTTCGTATTACTCGTCCAGTGGTAATTTCATAGTTTTATAATTGTGCTATGCCCATATATATTATGAAAAAAATAAATCAAGACTAATTATTTGAAAATAATGAATCGTTTGTCTTTTTTTTTTTTGGACGTATAGCCTTTCCAAATCATGAAAATCATATCGATTTATCTAAGTGTGGTTTTACTTAGGAGTAAATTAGTCTTTCTAAAACAACCTAGGTTGTATTTTTAATATTGGAAAATACTAAAAATGGACCAAACAATCAAATTTTTTGGAAAAAAAATTGGGGACCTAAAGTCCGTATGTTTTAAAACATCTGGGTATCGATTGTGTTTACATTGAAACTATAAGGTCCAAAGTATAGGCTGTGTGTCTAATTGGATGTCCCTTTTCTTAATTTTGATCCAATTATTTAATTTTTATCTGCTTAATTTACTGTAATTTTAATTTCAGATTCATCTGTAAAATCCGTGGATGATGCACGGAGAAGGATTAGTATTTGAGATAAAGAATTTCTTGCAGAGAAAAAGAAGAAATGAAAGTGGGGGGAAACTACTTGCAGTTTGCTTATATATGAACAACATTTTTCTTTTTTTTTTCCTTCTTGTCTCTTGTTATATAAGCTAGTACCCATATTATACTAGTTTAGTTTGGTTTTATTTTGTTTAAAAAAAAGAAGATTGAAACATGTAGTTTGAGAAAATGATTGTTTGTAATAGCCACTTGATATTAGACGTATGTGTTCGAATAATTTTCTTTTGGAACTATTGGTTATGAGTATCACACTTATCAACGATAGTTATTTACATAATTGCAGATTCTACGTTTACTTTTGATATAGAATACCGAAATAAATTATAATATCCATAAAATACACGTTAATAAATTTTACTATCAAGTGTTACGGGCTTAACTTTTCAAGGCTACTCAAGCAAACCAATACCATTGGTTCGTTCCGTCTTGTTTTAAGAAGCTAAGTGTGACACTCATTCAACTCTCACTCGAAAGCGAAAACTAACACATGCACAAAGTATGAGCTGGAGCTCAAATGGTTGTCGATTCTATTTGTCTAGAATCGAAGTAAAATGTCATATTACCCATCTAGAACACTACAGGATTTTCCATTTTTTTTCCAATAGAAATTTTTATAAGCTCCCACCATTTCTATTTGCATTGTATACATTTTTGGTCTCGAGGTCTATTAATTCAAAGTGTATTAACTCATACTTGCTACATGTACGGCACTGATAAACTAGTTGTAAAATTATATTGGTGGTTTCATTAAAAAAAAAAACTTATATTGGCGGTGATCACGAGGGACGAAGCTAATATCTCGCTGAGAGTGACTGCATGAAATTTATAATTTTAAAAAATATACTAAAAATTATATATTTCACTACAAAATTTGAAAATTATTTTGATAATGAAATATTGAAATAATTAATTTAATTAAGTGCTCAAATTTGTGTTATAACAAGTTTGATTGAGTGTATTATGATTGATCCAAGTATACGAGTATGTTCAAGTTGAAAACGAGCAAAATCACGCAAAGCCGAACATTTTTAAACAGTGAATGTCAGACAACCTAGGGGTGTTGACAGACCCACCTAGGGTTGTCGACTGATATAATGCCCATCAATAAGCATTGTCCAGAGGTATCCATAGATATGTAATTTTTTTTTGCAAATAAAAATGCATCAAATATCTTATAAGGTCAATCCAGTTTTAGTTATTCTTATTATTTAAATAAAAATAGGATGATTAATAATTATATTGAAGACTTTAAAATAAATATGAAATTATATATTTCTAGAAATAAATATATATCATAAGGAAATAATATATCTTTAAGAAAAATATCTTCAAGGACAATAAATGAAAAACATCAATATATCTTTTTCATAAATATTTTATTAAGATTATGGTAAAAGAATATTGCGGATAGGAGAATCTACCCAAATTATTTCTTTCAAGAGGACAACACAACTCTCTAATAAAGAAAAGCTTTGAAAGAGAGCGATTCTAAATAGAGAAGTTATGGATTGGGTGCAATTCAAGATGAAGAAGCTCCAAAACCGATCAAGAAGCTCCAAAACCGATCAAGAAATGAGAAGAAGGCATCAAGCAAGCAAAACACAACAAGACAATCTTCAAACCTAGAAAGAGAAATTATGAAGCTCGAAAATCAACTCTCAAACATTTGAAAGAATCGAAGAACGCCAAACACAGTTCCACATTTCTTCAAGAACGCAAATAACAGCAACTGGATTGTAGATCAAACTGCTCAAGCTCTTGAATTAGGAGTTCTTCAACAAAATCCATTTTGATCCACTACAAGCTATCGAAGCAGCAGATCAAGCATTTTCATAGTCAAAGCTCATCATTTCTTCAATAACATGAATAAATCAAAGAATATCAGACAAATTCAAGATCAAGCATAAAACCCTTAGATCAGGTATTATTCAACAAATTCAACCATAATTTGCAACAAGCTGTTCAAGCAGCGTATCAGGTGTTCATCAATAAATCTAACCTTCGATCTGCAACAAGCTTCTCAAGCAGCGTATAGGGCATTCTTCATCAAATACAACCTTAGATTCGCAACAAGCTAATCAAATCATGTTTTAGGAGTTCTTCAACAAGTCCAACCTTAGATTCGCAACAAGCTGCTCAAGCCGCGTATCAAGTGTTCATCAACAAATTCAGCCTTCTATACACAACAAGCTTCTCAAGCAGCGTATCGGACATTCTTTATTAAATATAGCCTTAGATTCACAACAAGCTAATCAAGCCCTATATCAGGCGTTCATCAACAAATTCAACCTTCGATCTGCTTCAAGTTGCTCGAGATGCACATCAGGTGATTGTCAACAACTAAAGTCCTCAATCTGCAATAAGCTACTCCAGCCGCAGATCAGGTACTCGTCATCAACTTGAAATTTTCGATCTACAACAAACCACTAAAGTCGTGGATTAAACAAATTACACCAAACACTTTCTTGAGATCAAGCTAGAACACCCTCAAGACAATGCAAGTTAAATTTATTAAGATCAAGTCGCAAGACCCTCAAGATATTAAGAAAAATCAAAATACATCAACTCAAGAACAAGTTATCAAGCAATTGAGTCAACGTCAACCAAATCAAGTTAAGTTGAGGAGAAGAATCAAAGAATTTTATTTCTTGTAATTAAAAATTACAGATGAATGTGTTCACATAAATTCAAATCAATAAAATTATCTTATTTCCTCAATCTTCTTGTCTTATTATTTAGATTAGGGATTTTGTGCGCTATAATGTCTACAGTCTAGTTATATTCTGTTTAACGGTTAGAATTTTCACGGCTTATAACGGCTATAAATGGATAGTTTATCATCAAGGCCTAGGTTCAATTGAAAGTTTCCAATCATCAAGAATAATAAAGATAATCATTCATCTAATCATTTATAAGAGAGAAAGCTCAAAAATTCACTTTCATTATCCTCTAGCAATTGAACAGTAATCAAATCGCACCAAACTTAATTTCTAAATTATTCTAGTGTTCACGAGAGATGAAGCTAATATTTTGCTGAGATTGACTACATGATCTTCATAATTTAAAAAAAAAATACACTAAATATTATATATTTCAGTGTAATAATTTGTTTGTATGATGTTGAACAAAAAATATTCAAAATTATTTTGATGATAAAATATTGAGATAATTAATTTAATTAAGTGTTCAATTTTATGTTCTAATAAGCTTGATTGAATATATTAAGGTTGGTCGAAGTATACGAGCATGTTCGAGTCGAAAATGAACAAAACATAGCAAAATAAAACATTTTCAAGCAGTGAGTGTCAAACAGCCGAGGGGTGACAACTGATATATGGCTTGTTGAGAGGCATTGTCCAAGGGTGTCGATAGTCCAGTTATATTCTGCTCAACAGCCAGATTTTCAAGACTTGTAATGACCATAAACGGCTTGTTCATCATCAAGTCTTATAAATAGAGTTTCAATGAAAGGTTTCTAATCATCCAATCATCAAGAATAATGAAGACAATCATTCTCCCAATCATTCAAGGGAGAGAAAGTTCAAAAATCTACTTTCACTATCCTTGAGCAATTGAAGAGTAATCAAACCACGCTAAGATTAAATTCTAAATCGTTATAGTGTGGTAGTCCTTTCAAGTGTGTTATTTATATCATATATACTTGTAAGGGAGTATAAAATTGTAATATTGCATTTTCAAACTTTGTGTTGATTGTGTAAGAGCATACTCCTAGACTTGTGTAAGGGCATTCTCAAACTAATCGGTTGATGTAGTTATTTTGTTGGTAATTAACTAAGCCTCAAGCGGAGACTTGAGAGAGTGGACGTGAAGGATTGTGAGATATTTGGCCAAACCACTATAAAAATTGCATTTGCAACTCTTCTTCCCCTAAATTCTATTTATTTTATTGTATTTTATATTTATTGCATATTTTTGTTTATTGTAAATTAAATAAGGGACCAACACATGATTTTGCTCCCAATCGCCGGATTATTTTTTAACTTACTGTATTGATTTTTAACACCCCATTTTTAATTTAGGGTGATATATAATGGTCTCCTTTCATCCTTCAAATCTTCAATCAAGCTTGTTGACAATCTTTTGCGGGCTTATAAAGATGTACTAAGTTATTGCCTTCTCAATCCAATGTGCTAGACAAAGAATTTCAAAAAGCAAATTTCAATTGCCTAAAGGTAGAAATAGAAAGATTTAAATAAAGCAAAAAAAAAGGGGTCCAAGTCACCCTTTAACTGAAATAAAGTAAGCGATTCCATTTGCCTATTTTAAAAAAGACAAAATAGTCAACAAAATATAGACAAAGAATCTTAACTGCCATATGCACTCACTCCAAATATAGTTTGCTTTTAAAGCATATTTTTGACTTGTTGGCCCGCCACTTCTTTTTCAAGAAAATTGTAACTTCATTGTTGATAAATTTCTATATAGAATTGAGTTTTACTAGTTTTGATGATCTAAGTGACTTCTAATGTATACATGTGTAAACGTAAAAGCTAGCAATCCTTAGTTGGTAATAGATGCATATAAATTATAAACATCACTCTGTTAGAATAGAAATTAAATTGATTAGCTTAGATTTAGTTTGTATATATATTGATTAATTTCCTATTATTTAGGTTTTTGTCATATTTGTTTTTGTCGAGTATTTTATTTTCTTGCTTAGTATGACTTTTGGCTATGTACAGGATCATAGTCGTGTAAATAGATTAGTAATTTCTTGTAACAAAATAACCTCGTGTGAGTCATGCCATAGTTAGCTTGTACCTTACTCGGGTGTCAAGTTCGCATGCATTAAATTGTTATTGTTTTTATAAATTTATCCCTAATCAATTGTGTAATGTGAAAATTAAGGAATACAAAATTTATAAATTTGAGTTATTTAGTAATTTTTTTAACACTTATTTTAGAAATGAATTATATTATGAGACATTCTAAAAGAGAAAAAAATACTACTCCAGATGATTGAGTTTGAAACATTTTAATTCTTAGCTTGGCACCTTCCTACCTAGACTCGTTTTGCACCAGACAAGGACTTTGAAAAGTCGTCTTCATTTATTTTCACAAAACCAATTATGAGTAATCTGTGAATCATAGACCAAAAACACTTTTCCTGTTGCCAAAATTTAATTTCCCAAAATTATGGGCGTGACTTGCAAGTCAATTTATCCGCGTAACTTTTTTTTTTTTAATTCTAAGTGCACCATATAAATGATTAAAGACATCTACAAATTGAATAAAAAAATATTAGAAATACCACAAAAAAATACTAAATACACAACACATTTAATACACCAAATATAATTTGATGAATCCTTAAATAATATGGCGAAGTTACAAAAATGTACACCATATATAAACTCACAAAACCCTCTCCCTCTCCTATAACGGTCACCAATCTCTCTCTCTTTCTGACACCCTCCATTGCCATCAGCCACCCCTCTTTCTCTTTCTCTCTACACCACACACTGCCCACCACCACCACGACAACCAATGCCCGCTCCTAACCACACCAACATCACTGCACTGGCTACCACTACCAATGCACCACTGCACCTAAAATATAGTTGTTCATCATAGGATACATTTGACCATGATGGTGCCGAATGTTACATTTTGACGTTTGACACATTCAACTAATCTGAGATCGAATATATCCCGGTCGTACTGACACCCATGAGATCGAATGTATCACGTCATAATCGAAATTTAAGGTTTATCCAAATATATTGTAGCCCATTTCTACCAATTTTTTTACAAATTAACAACATTATGAAGCATAAATAAGAAAAAAAAATTATTTATTCATATATTTATGCATAATTGGTGTGATGTAGTAGAATTTAAAAATTGTAACTTTGGATCCATGAGTTGAGAAGAGAACTCAATATCTTCAAGAGATGGGTCCATTTGATTTTCAATTGTGCTCTAAAAACTCAAATAATCATATCTTGCTAGATTTGATGGTTTAATTTAGGGAAAATTGATTAGACAAAAAATGATGAAGTGGGGTTTATATGGAAGATGAAAATATAGTGAGAGGAAAAATATGATGAAAATGAAGGTAAATAGTACAATAGAAATGAATAAAATGATTAAATAGAATATGATGGAAAAAAAAGATGAAGATGATGATGATTGTTGGTCCGTAGGTAAATCACAAGAAGGGGTATGAATTAGGATTTTAAAAAAATTATTAGAAAGATTACACTAATAATATCAATCAATACTCATTATAGAATAAGTAATTAAGAGAGAAAAGCAAAATCGTTTGTAGTGATTATGCCAAATATCTTTCTTGATTCCCTACGTCCACTCTTCCAAGACCAAACGCTTGAGGTTCCGTTATTACCAACGAAACAAAATACGATTAGCTTTCTGGGTGCCAATCACTCCGCTTAAGACACCTCTTCAAGTCTTGGAGCAAACCCTTACATAATTCAAATTTTGGAAGTAGGTAGATTTTAAATAATGGATTCTCACAAGTTGAATAAATGTCTTGAGTATAGATCACACTATTACAAGTTCTAATGCACTCTTAAAATTATAAATTTGAAGGAAAGTGGCTTTGATTAGGCTTTGATAGCTTCAAAAATAGGAAGTGGGTTTTTTTTATCTTTCTTGGAAGCTTGATCTTTGCTCGTATGAATAATGAGATAAATAGCCTTGCAATTCTTGGTCATTAAACTCAGATTTGAACCTCGTTTTATGTGTCTTATAGATAAACTAGCCATTTTTGCTTGTATGAATAATGAGATAAATAGCCTCGCAATTTTTGGTCATCAAACTCAGATTTGAACGTGTCTTATTGATAAACTAGCTATTTTTTGTCATTAATTATAAGATAAGGCATGTTGAGCCTTAATAAAATATGACCGTTATAATTAAATTTGTAGCTGACAACCGGTTGATATACTCATAACAGTCGGCTAATATATATCAGCCGATTGATATCTTCATATAAACCAACTGCTATCAAAAGGCCAAATTCCACTGAAGCCCGGTTGAGGTCTTCTTGACCGGCTTATTGGTTGATACATTTATATAGACCAGTTGTTATCAAAATTCCAAAACCCACTAGAACCCAGCTGAAGTCTTCTCGACTGGACATCACATATCAGCCGGTTGATGTAGTCATATAAACTGACTGCTATACTGAATAAATTGTGATGTTTTGGTCTTGAATTATGAAAGCTGTGTATGAAAAGATACATGTACATACTTCAAAACTCAACACACAATTAGACATTTAAACATGAGCATAAATTAAATATTACTATATTAAAATTTGCATAATCAAAACTCAAAAAATATTTTAATCATAGTTTGGTTCAACAATCTCTCCCTTTTTTATGATTACAACTTTTTGAAAATAGCCATATTTGCTAATGCTCCCCATCAATATATGCATTGCATAAGTCATAAAAATTATGAGAATAAAGCATAGCACATGCACATTTAACCTATCAACCAAATATCATAAGTATAAATGGGCACATTAAACCCAACAAAGACACATAGATGGGCATATTTAACTCAACAATGAAACAAAAAAATAACAATAATAATATTCAAAACAGACCGACCGGTTGTCACATATCAGTCGGTTGATGTAGTCATATAAACCGGCTCCTATACTGAATAAATTGTGATATTTTGGTCGTGAACTATGAAAGCTATGTGTTAAAAAATACATGTACAGGCTCCAAAAATCAACACACAATTGGACATTTAAACATGAACATAAATCAAATATTACTATCTTAAAATTTGCATCATCAAAACTCAAATTTTAATCATATTTTGGTTCAACAATCTCCTCCTTTTTTATGATGAAAAACTTTTTGAAGATAATCATATTTGCTAATGCTCCCCCTCAATATATGTATTGTATAAGTTATAAAAATTATGAGAATGAAGCATAACATAGGCACGTTTAATCCATCAACCAAATATCGTAAGTATAAATGGGCATATTTAACCCAATAAAGAAAGAAATATGGGCACATTTAACCCAATAATGAAACAAATAAACTACAATAATAATATTCAAAACAGATTGAATGTTTCAAAGACCAAACAAGATAACATAAAGAAAACAAAAACATAAACGACATCTTCAAAATCCATAACAAGTTAAAAGAACCAAACAAAACAATCATAAAGAAAACAAAAACATAACATCTTCAAAATAAAAAAATTATCCTATCCTAATAACCGCATCTTCAAAACTCCCATCATCTTCAAAGCCATCAACACTCCCCCTTTGGCATCATCAATGCTAGTTACTCATCGTCACTTGTAGGTTCGTTCCCAAATTTGTCATTCACATAATCTTTTGCATTGTCTTCAAATTCTTTTGGAATAGGAATGGCAGGGTCCATCTATCATCAATGCTAGTTATTCATCGTCACTTGTAGGTTCGTTCTCAGACTTGTCATTCACATAATCTTCTGCACTGTCTTCAAATCCTTTTGGAATAGGAGTGGTAGGGTCTGTCCATTCACTATCGCTGTCGGAATCCTCGAATTAGGCATGATCTTCGGGATGGACTTCTTTAAGTAAGCGAGTAAGATGATCTTTCTTTCAATGAATGAGGCTAATACCTCGACGAAGGTTAGCTGAAGTGTCATGAACGTGTTTAAAAAGGTTACGAAGAAGGGAGCTGATAGATTGATAAGAACAACTCAAAAAGAATGAAGAAGAAGAAGAAGAAGAAGAAGAAGAAGAAGAAGAAGAAGAAGAAGAAGAAGAAGAAGATTTTGGTTGTCCTGGTTTGGAAGTAATGGCGGCAACGGAGGAAGTTGTGGTTCTGTATACGCGTTTGAAAGCGTCAAAGTTGGTACTAAGCAGATCAATGTTTGGTCCAGTGACCTGAAGACCTTTCCACAGCCACACCTTATTCACTTTATCGTATTCGATATCCAATTGAAAGAAATTGAAATGTATAATCAATCCTACTTGATAGATCATTAGTTCTTCAGGAGATAAGTCAATGCCTTCCTTTCGGAAGATGATGGTAAGAGCCATCCCGTAAACCATGAGCCAATGCATAAAACCTTCTCTTATGTATTCAATCATTATTCCTGGCGTGTCTATTAAGAGGTTCCTTTTGGGGACATAAAGTATGAAGACCGTATGATAGGAAACAATGTTTTTGCTACTCGATTGTAGACGAATATTCTTAACTATTAAGAGTTGCATTATCTTGTCTTGAAACTTAAGAAACTTAGCAGTATTAAGACCAGATCGAGTATGAAATGAATCATTTGGTTTGTAGATATCCTCTAAGACCCTTTGAAATGGAATGCCAAGTTCTTTTATACTTTTATTGTCTTTGTTAAGCAATAAACCGCCTTGCGCCTTTGTGTCTACAAGTTGGAAAGTATGAATTAAGTCCTTAACCGAGTACTTAATACTCTTTCCCCTAATTCTAGACATGAATCATGTAATGTTACGATTTTTATTGTACGTGATCTTAAAGTTCGAATAGAAAGTGCGAACAAGATTCGGAAACGTTGTTTCTTATAGACACATTAAGTAGGACTACTTTTGCCTCCTAAAAAGATTTATACATATAATCGAGTTTTTGTATTCGTAAAAAAAAAAAAAGCAACGTCGATTGGATCACCTGAAATGATAATAAATTTTGAAAAGCGAGAATAAAAGGGATTTTTATTTTCATTGGTAATCAAATTTACCATATCGTGTACGAATGAGAGCGTAGAGGCTGAGAAGGACGAATAGGCACGGATTGAGCCTCAAACGAAGGTACATTCTCGAAAGGAAGAGGTGCCTTTGAACCTTGTGCCTTGCCCTTCACGTAATTCATTTTATTCGAACTCTTTTTTCAGTAAAGAGTCCACCACCTTGGCTTCGTGCCTCCACCTCTTAGCTTGGTGTTACACGTCTCTTGCGTATACTTTGAGCATGTCTAATCTTTTTTGCAATGACTTGATTGTCAAAATCTTCTCCGGATGTCTCATCTCGTAGATGAAGACTTGACTTCTTAAGAGGAGCCATTTGAGAGAATCTAGGATTTGTAAAGAGATAAGAATAAGATAGATATGGAGAAATAGAGAAAGAAAAATGAGATTTAAAGGGATAGAGATGAAAAAGATGAAGAAAAATAGAGAGAAAAGTGATGAAATTGAGAGAGAGACGTGAAAAATGAGAGTGTAGACCGGTTGATGTGTATGTATATACTCGCGGCTGATCAAATCCCTAACCTGGGATTTTCAAAGAATGTTATCAGGCGGTTGGTATAAAGGTATCAACCGGTTGACAATGTATTAGTCGGTTGATATAACTATATCAACCGACTGTTAATGTTTCAGCCGGTTGTTATATTATTAAAGCCAACTATCACAAACAACAATGCTAAAATAAACACTTTTAAAAATTTCATCTTGATATAATGAGATATATTTCAATTTTAATTTACTATGAAACTATAAATTGAGTAAAAAATAAATAAATAAACTTAGGAGATGAAGAAATTTTTAACCTTTAAAAACTATCTCCCCCTTAAATTTACCTTTTTGAATATCTTTTGTAGATAAAACATTTAGCCATCATTAAAATATAATTTGAAAAAGTTTTCCAAAATATACTCCAAGTTTCAAGTTATATGGGAAAGTTGAGTTTGATATAGAATGTTAGTCCAAATATATATATTACATATACATATAATATACAACAATTAAGTACTCAATCATACAATATGCATACCAAGTTCTCTACGAATGA
>MKEJ01032074.1:0-12516 GCA_001753735.1 Embelia ribes
TGATATTATTTAATATATTATATTAAAAATTAAAATAATATTATTTAATCATAATCGATTCAACCACAGTTGGACCATTGAACCTTGAACCAGTACCTTCACCAATTCAATGGCCAGTCCGATTTTGAAAACCTTACAAATAACATAGTCAAAGTGGTATTTAGTTTTAGGCAAAAATAGAAAGGCTAACATTTCAAATTTTGAATTAATTACAAAAGGTTAAATTACCTTTATGATTTATCTTATTGTTATCCCTAATATAAAGAGTAAAAATAGTAATTTATTTAATTGTGCATCGACTGAACTTATTAAAATTAGAAATGTTCAATTTTTTTTAATATTAAAAAAAATAAGTAAATTATTTGTGAACAGATTAAGTAATAAAAATAGCAGATACGGAATAACTAAATCACATAAATACGTTTGTTAGTGGGCCTTTACAATGTAGATGTCTGGAAAATATTTGGGGTAAAATATTTTTTTATATATTCCAATAAAGTGTAAATAGTGCCAAAAAACTAGCAAAATTTTTAATGAAAGGATTTATAGCTGGAATTACAATATTTTCATGTGCGCAAAGTTAATGTGGTAAAGCATTAGCTTGCATCGACAATTAACAAAATATTTCTCATTATTATGTCATGATAATTGATAACTCATTATCACATACTCAAACGCTTGCTATATATTTAACTTATATAATAATGAGTTGTTATTTATATGTACACAAAATATTGAGATGAAACACTTCGCTTTTAAGGAGTGGACTAGATTTTGACCGTCATGTGAGAAGCATTAATCGCCTACAAAGGAGAAAATTTGTAATGAATTGTCGATCGATATCTAAGTCAACAAATCTTTCGTACAATTTATAAAAATAAAAAGAGTAATTTCTATATACAGGCATTGTACAAATTCTATTTACAATCACGTGAAATGTAATACATGTGTCTACTTATATATATACGTAGAAATCACCATATTTGCGCAGATAGTATCCATTCAATACTGCTGCTATCAACAAATGAAAATTAAATTCTACGTAAAGGCAGTAGTTCTATCGAAAAAATTTTGCTGTAATTTTTGACATGTATAATTTACACCATTGAATATACGGGGGATCAGTGTATATAATGCTTCATTTTGATCTATCCATTGGACCAATGTATATTTTATGCATTGTCAAGGAATACCAAAAAGATGTCCATTTATAGTGTAAAAACTCTATTCACACTTGTTGGATCAAAATTAAATTCTAAGTAGAAGGAGAAGTTTTAGTGAAATTTTTTTATGCAATTTTTGACATATATAATCTAAACCATTAAATAGCCATTGATTCATTCCCTGAAATGCTTCGTATTGATCTATCCGTTGTCAATTTATATTTTACATTTTAGATTATAAAGTGCCAAAAATTATATCAAAACATAAAATCCTCGTTGCATAAAAACATGTGTGCCAGTGAACGCAGGCTTAAAAAAAACACTTGTTTTTAAGAAAATATTTATTAAAATATTTTTGCATGAGTCCGATCGGATGATGCAATCACCTACGAAATCAGATTTGAATGTGCAGACACACTAATTTCCTAAAACATTATTTAAAATTTTTCCTAAAATCAACATGATGGACCTATTTCGTTGACATTAATTTTCTAATCCCACCGAATCCTGGGGAAGTTTTTGTTTTTGTTTTTGAAAATATAAACAAACTACAAGATTTAATATTTATTAATTTATAATTCAACACCGGTCAAGCAATACCGACAAAACTATTTATGTTATTTTTTACGTAACTATTAGTTTGGCATTCAATTTGTTTTGACAAGATATGGATATGTAGTAATTATCCATATTTTTGACTTCTGGATATTACAAAAAAGGTAGTTGTAATTACAAAAATAAAATTCAAACACTTAGTTAATTGAACGAGTTCAAGTTTATAAAAAGATGTAGAAATATTTAATTATTTATGATGCCTCAGTTTATTTTTCTACACGAGTCTTACTCTATTATTAAAACTCAGTTATTCAAGTAGACCCCATAGCAGTCTTATAAGAATTCATTTTAAATAAATTTTGTAATGCACTCCGTCTCATACCTTTTCTTTTGAGATATCCAATAATTATTGGATAATTTTACTTTGGATATGTAACTTCATTGCAAGTTTTAGTTAATTATTCTTATTACCCCTTACATGGAGAAGAATTAGACAAAATTTAATAAAAATAAATTTAGTCAATTATAATTTAAGAAATCATACCTTTTGAATTTTTCTAAAATAAAGTGCTAATCAAAGCATAGTTACCAAAGAGAAAAATGAGCACAGGAATTGTGATGAGAAACGGAAACAAAAAATGTGCCCTAAAAAATATAGGGGAAACTGGAAGTCACAATATTATTTTTTACTCCTATTTAAAAAAATAATATATGAATCACTTTCGAATTTAGTTAGAAATACAAAAAAATTATGTATAATTATGAAGATATTTGTAATTTTAAAATAAATAGTTTTAGTAGTACTATAAATATATTAATATTATAGAAAAAATGATTAAGAAATAATTTATTTCTTATTTTTGAGAGTTTTCTTATGGAAAAAATGAGAAACGGAAAATTTCCGTTTGAAAACAGTTCCCGGACAAACAAGTTTCCCATGTACCACCAAGTTTGTAGATAATAACAAATCTTCTAAAGTCAGACCATGAAAGTATATCATAGTTTACTCACATCGCGCAGGGTCCACCCGTCCCACCCTCAACCCGATTAGTCTTAACGATACGCACCTCAAATCCGAGCACGCTCTGACCAGTAGGGTACGTGTAGGGTATGAATGTCAAAGTCACACCCACATAACCAACCTGCCACCCACCCAGAGTATCAGTCGACAAACATGTCTATACAGTCGATTGAGATGCAGATAAACCTTACCCGCACCCCTGCGGACCTGCCCATTCCGCGTCAAGTATATTCGGCAGACCAAATGCCCACCCCTAAATAAATACTGATTCACATATGAAATCAAAATATGGCAAAAACTATACCAAGAATTGGTTCGAACTAGATCACAAACCAAACTTGAATGATTCAGCTCAAGCATAATCTATGGACTTAACAACACAAACTTCTCAAAGTTCAGATAGATAAACAGTCATACAAATTTATTTTTATTTTTGATAATCGAACACAGTAATACATATTGGTAACCAATAGAGACCATCCAAGAGATTCAATTCAAAAATGGCACAATCCCCATTTTTCAACTTCAAATATTTACCCAAATGATGCAAAATTAGTTTTCCGTACCCAAAATTACAAGCAGTAATCAATGTGTCGAATTTCGAGAGCCATCTGTATTAACTCCTATATGACGAAAAAAGAAAAAGAATAGCCCTACGCCTCATCTTCGGCAAAAGCAATCAACTAACCTCAGTTTTGCTTTGCTTTCCCTTGCACTCTCGCACTTATTTTCAAGATGATACGATATTTTGTACCCATCAAATAAAACTCCACGGACACAAAATATCAGCTACCAAAGGTACCTATCTCAGAGATTAGAAGAGTCCCAACTAGCGAAAATTGCACCAACGAGTTTATCATGTAACGAGGGACCAGCGCAAGCAATAATTCCACGATCAAGGCCTTCTAAGTAAATTCCCTTAGAGAAGTCGAGCTGACGGGCCCCAGCATCGGTCACTACACCACCGGCTTCTTGCACAATGAGAACACCAGCTGCGTGGTCCCATATCTTCTCTTTGTATCCGGATCTTGCAAACTTCATATATATCTCAGCATCTCCACGTGCAATGGCTGCATATTTCACCATGCTATACACGCGCAGAGGCTCTTTCCTGCCATTAGCATTGAAGGATGCGTGAGAATGTGATTAGTTACGTGCAACTTCAAATGCAACTTCACACGATTTTTTGAATTAGTTTAAAGAACAAATATTACTCCACAGCCCACACCCATGTCTGTCATAATCAAAGGGAAAAAATAATTCTATGTTTGTAACCAAACCTTTTAAGCAAGATCGATTTTGTCTCCCACCTAAAAGTACCACATACATACTCAAGCATTTATAAATTGCTTAATTTAGTATCAAGGTGAAGGTTTGAACAGTTTTCATACAATTATGATGAATTCTATTAAGATTTTTCGACAGTGTCCTTTATCCTTTTCAACGGTCTCCATCAACAATTCGATAGCTTCCATCAAGCACTGCACATAGAAGTTTTGTATTAATGTGTGCAGTGTGCCTTAAGTTGGGGTACATGATCAAACTTGGCTCAGAGGTTTAGTTACAAAACTGAAATTATCCCAAATCAAAATAACTATTTCAAATCTTCATGCAAAAATCAGGGAGAGGTTTAAGGTTTTTTCACTTCTTAAATAACACTAGGGGTAAAGACCCGGGCTCACCTAGCAACTAGCTTTGCTCAGTTACCAAAAACCTCAGTGCTTTAACAAATAATAAGGTGCTCCAACCCACCTTGTAAGGGATAGTTTGGGAGTTCTCAAATGCTTACTTTTCTACACAAGCCTTAAAACAAAGTCCTAGCTCAATTCATTCATGGGCTCAACCGGAAGTCTTAACAAATAGCTCGGAACTCAAGCTAACGACAAACCTACCCCCAATAAGCTCGAAATAAATTAAATTGCTATATAGTGAAAACAAATATCCAAAGTAAGAAATTATTGATGCATGCCAGTTTTAAAGGAGAGATTTACACACCTGAGGCCAACACTGTGAGCAAGACCAGCAGTAAAGGCATGGTCAGAATTAGCTCTCTCCACCGGCTCACAGAAAGTCGCTGAGGCTGGATCATCAATAGAAGAAACTCTAATCTCCACAGAATACTTTAGCCAATCGAGGTTCTCATCTCCATAAACCAATGGCCCCATCCATGCTTGACCACTCCCTCTCCTCGCGTACAGAACACACCCCTCGTCCCATGAATAAGGAGAGATAAGGGATGAACTCGACATAGCTTTATAATGCTGGTGATGATAATTTAGCCACTCTTTTCTCATCGGGTAGTTGGGGCACCCAAGGACTCCTATTACAACTTGCCCATTTTCGATCAAAGCTAAAGCAACGGCATATTGATCCCCACGAACAAACCCTAATGTCCCATCGACTGGATCAAGGGCCCAATACCTTCCGGTGGGGCCCCCTTTTGAGTTGCATCGATTGATAGCCTCGAGAACATCCGATTCACCTAAAAAATTTTCGGGTTTTTTGAGACCAAATTTAGGGGCTTCATTTAAGCACTCATTTACAGTGTTCACCACTACATCTAATAGACTTGAAGAATTGGGATTGGAGAGAGTTTCAACATCTTCTTCAGCGATAATGGACACATTGTTGGTACCCAAGTATTGTGACAGTGTATAGCTAACTATTGCTTGGACGCTCCAATCTGTTAATGGATGAACATTGTGATTGAGACAAACACATTTGAAAGCCGGACATAAATTTTATTGAAGAAGATGTGGATATAAATAGTAGAAATAAAAACACAATTTGGGCAAAAGCTAGTAATAATATCACAAAAAGAGAAGAAATCCCAGGGAGGAGAAATAGCGAGAAACAAACAAGAAAAAGAGAGATTATGGAAAAGAATGATAGAGATCAAGCTAGTAGGAAAGCCAGTATCCAGTCAATCATCAGTGTCATTAGAGCCCGATCAATAGTCTCCTATCAAAATGTATGTATATAAGCCTCGGAAAGAAGATATATAATAAGAACAAAATAACAGCATAAATATGATCATAAGATACCTACAATACTCAAAAAAGTTCAATGATAAATCCTGTCAAATTTTGTGTCACATTACGTTTCGCAAAACTGTTCTCTGATTTCAAAACAGCAACACAAGATAGTGATATAAATACTAATAAAATTCCCTTCCACATTAAAGTTTAAACATATAAATGTTACCCACAACTTAGCCAAAAACTCAAAATTGCAGTGTAGCAGTAATTGTATACACCTATGTCACCCTGAACATGATTAGTTCCGAAACGTGGAATGAAAAGGAACGTGGTACGCTACATATTGTAAAACGCGGTAGGTAGGAGTAGCCTAATATAGGTTACCTTGGCATATATGAGACAACTATATTAAGTTTCGTAAAAGTCAACATTAAGTTAAACTTAACTTAAACTTCTGTAATTGTTTTGAAATATGAAATTTAATACTTTCAAACTTGAAACTAATAGAAATAATATCAACATTTTACTTGTCTATTTTAGATTTCTCTCTGAAAATAAAATTTAAAAGTGCAATTGTCTTAGATTGCTTTGGTTTGCTAAATTTGGTGATACGGAAGGTGTACCACATTTCGGAACGTACGTACTAATTTGCAATTCGTTAGGATATCAGTGATTTCGCTAACATAGGTATACACAAGCTTGCAAAAATTCATTTTGTACAAAAACTTCTCCAAGTGGGAATAATGACTGCAAGACTACAGATTAATTGCTCACAACAATTATAGAAACTTCACAAAGGCCTATATGCATTGTTACACAAGTAGAAAAGGTCGTTTGTCTGATATATGATATATCACATGAGGGTGACCTGTATGGTTATCCCATTCCGACCTCAGGATCACATGTTGGAGAATGGAAACAGCATCTTTGCAAGTATATGTGTTAAGGTTCTACTAACAACATGGAAAGCCATAGGACCAAAAACAATCCACCAAAAGAACAATTGCATTCTATCAAAGGTTAGATAGAATGACATTACAGACAATATATCCTAATTGATGAGCATAGAAGTGTTTGAGCTCCACAGTATTATGTACAAGACTAAAATGTAACTAGGTTTTGAGACCCTTGAAGCAATCCGATTAAAAGGAAGTCCAATTTGAAACTACAGACATGGCATAAACCTACTTAAGAAACAATGTTATAATAACATAAGCCTTGGCATGAGAAATATGAAATACAATGATTGACATAAAATTTTCAATTAACAAAAGAAAAAGAAGCTGCATTTTGACATTTCATTCCATGATCTTAATCACTTCACATTTATTCCATTGAAATTCAATTCTTTAGTTCAAGTACTAAATTCATTTTTCTCACGAATAACCATTGCATTGTACAGTCCACCCCACAAACTAGCCTGTGTTAGTTTCTTTTATGCTTAGACAAAGCAATTTCCAGTCGACATTGAGAACTAAAAGATCTTCTAAAGCAAACGCATTCACGCCTAGACAAATAAAAATAAAATTTCAAACAATGCAGGCAGACCATCTCAAACCTAAGAGAAGGTGCGTTTGTTTCGCAGGACTACCCAATCCCATATTGTTTCACTTCTTTGTAATCTATAATGCTTACAGCCATTCCCAGCAGTATCCTTATTTTCAACCCCTAAATGTCAGTTCATATGCTTGAAACTGTAAAATAGAAGCTGAGATATGGAGAATGTGAAAACAAAACCCTCAAAGCTTTAAAATAGAATTAGGAATGAACAGCAATCTCTAGTTCAAAAAGAGCACCACCAGAGCTAACACTCTTTAACTTTAGGGAATTGAACAGTATTTAGATACACCGGTGAGAAAATTCGCTTGGGTTTAATCCTTAAAATTTAGTATAGCAAACCATTTAAGGGTACAGATTTGAATGCCCAAAGGTGGGACAAGACTAATTAATTCAGAGAATAGCCTGCCCTGCATAAGTATTTCCTCGTAAACTATTTGTAATTAAAAATTTTGGTTAAGTACAGTTCAAACATATCATATGAACAGGAAACAAACAAATAAAAGGTCACGGTATTCACACCCGTCTTTATCATTTAATTTCTCCATCTCATTTTTTATAAACTTGTTTATCTTACTAAAAATCCATATTTTAGAAATTGAGCACACTAACTTTATAAAATTTCTTAAAAATTACTAGAATAATTATATATATCATAAAAAAAAATATATGGACATGATTTTCCTAATGTTAACTAGATCTTTACGGTATTGGTGGGGAAAAAATAATATTTCAATGGAGAAATGGCGACTATTACATTTCCTCACACAGAAATATACCGTTGCATTTCTCCTCATATTCTATAAAATAAAAAACATAGAAAATAATGTTGTGGCACATTTTCGTCCAAGATTTCTCATTTGAGAAATCAAATTGGAGAAATATGTTTTTAAGAAACACTGTTGTGAATCCTAAGAGCACTCATACCAATCTATCTCAATGAATTTCTATATCTAAATTTCTAGAAACTCATTTCCCTTTGAAAAAATCCATATTTTAGAATTTGTTCACACGAATTTCAATAAATTTTGTTAAAAATTACTAGAATAATTATATATATTAATATGTTTTTCCCTAATCTTAACCAGAGTTTATTTCTAAATTAATGAAAAAAATATTTTTTAATAAAAAAAATTGTGAATATTAAATTTTTCTAATTATAAATCTATTGTAGCATTTCCGAAAAAAAATTTAGTAAATCAAAAATATAAAAATACTGTTGCAGCACATTATCATCCGAGAAATCAAATTGGAAAAATGGGTGTTCTAAAACACTGCTGTGAATGCTCTTTGCCACTTGAACCCAAAAAACCAAAAACAAAAAACAAAAACTCAAAAGAAAAAACAACAATTTATAACCTGCAACAGTGACAGGAGAATCATCATCCTTGGAATGAACCTGATGATGATCATTGCCATTAGAGACCAAACCCTCTTGCACCCTCTTGCACAGAGAACACGCCAGGTGTACAACCCTCACTGCCACGTCAATCTCTCTCGAGTAATCCTCACCGTCCATTTTTGGGCAAAATTGGAAAAGACCCAAATTGGGAATCGGCGATTAGAGAGTGTAGATTTGAGATTGGAGAGATTAGGGTTTATATGTTTGAAGAATGTGAGAGAAAAAATTTGGGGATTGAGATTTGTGGGACATTTTCAGTGGGATTGAAAAATCGGGTGCTACAGCGGCTAAGGATATTCGTTTCTCTCTACTCCATATAAATTGTTTCATATATCGACTTAAATTTACATTTCTTCTTTTAAATTAAATAAATTAAATAATCACTCAATGTAACGAGCGGAAGGAAAGATATATCACGTGTAGAACATGGCATCTCATTCTATAAAAATGTTATTTATGGTAACCAATCATTAGATAATTGGTATTTTGCTATTTGCATCATATAATTTAATAATTTTTATGAATAAAAAATAGATAAAATAATTGTCCAAATATAAATAACTAAAAAGTCATTAGCTAACTCTTCTTATCTCCTCGCGTGAATGTACTCTTTCCCAATCTTCCTCGTCAATCTCACGCAGATGGAAAGTGGGTGTAAAGCACAAAATTCCCAATTTGAGCAACGAGACTATATTTGCTTGATGGGCGACTTTAACAGTTTGTCGTGGATCACAAATTGGGTGCTGATGAGTGTCTGATGCATGGCGTAAGAAGATTGAAGCATATTGAAGATTGGAGTTGACGAAAAACACCATGTACACAGCTTGAGCAACTTGTTGCGGATCCAAAACTATTTTTTGTGTTCTTGAAAAATGATAAATTGTTCATGATATTCTCCAACTCTTTAGATACTTGAACTTTGATCCTCAATGCTTCAAACCTACTCCCTTTAGTGTACAAAAATAGTTGATTCCTTTTGCTCATTTTGTGTGTCATTCGATTACTTGAGCTTGGATCTTCAATACTTCATATCTTCTCTATCTAGATTGAAGAATGATTTATTCTAGTGCTGTCAAATGGGCTAGCCGGGCCCAGCCCGTTTATTAGCTATAATGAGTCGGTCTGGCTCGTGGCCCGGTTGGCCCGTCACTATAACTGGGTTGGGTCAACCTATTTCATGAAATGATCGGCCCATGGCTCATTTGTTGACCGGCCGGTGACTTTAAATATTTATAATTAATAAATAAATAAATATGAGTCTAAATATTTTAGAAGTTAAGCTTGTATTTTTTTTCTTGAAAATTTGAATTAAAGGTTATTTTTGAAAAATTAAATATATTTGAAAATTTAAGTTTAATGTTTTATTTTTAAATTAAGGTTAAGGTGTTTTCAAGAATTAATAGCTTATTTTAAATGTTAGTTTTAAAAAAAAAATTATTTATCTTTAAAATAAAATTGATGGTGTTCGAAAGAAAATTAATTTTTTTATTGGTAAATTTTAAAATATATAAAATTAAGGAAAAGAAATAAGTAAAAATAGAAATGTTCATAAAATATATGTTTAATAATAATATATAGTAAAAATTTAAAATAGGTCCTAAACGGGCTTTTTGGCCCAGCCCGTGTACTTATAAACATGCCTAAATGGGACTCCCGTGGGCCTAAAAATTTAAAATTGTCAGCCTTTGATCCGCCCATTTATAAATAGGTGGGTCACGGGTAGGCCCATAATGGGCAGCAGGCCAGCTCAAAGGTCGTTGGGCCGGGCAGGCCACCTGTCGGCCTGTAGTCCGCAGAACGTTTTGACACCCCTAGATTTATGGGACACGCCAAACAAGTATCTCTACTTTGCCTAATTGACGAGACCCAAACACAATCAAATTTTGACCACATAGCCCAGGGGATGAAGAACCAAGGGTAGCCATCAGACAATTCTTTTAATATCCACCATACTCATGCATTTTTTGCTGGAGTCGGGTGGTCTTCTTGGACAAAAGGCGTACTTGAATATTTCCCTCTTTATAGAAGGCCATATTTACGAAGCTGTCTATATATCTCAGTTCTCATATTCAAGAAACGTAAAATTATTTAAAGCTCTTCTGGAACGTTGGTCTCCCGACACAAATACATTCCATGCTATTTATGGGGAGCTTGGATTTTCATTGTGGGATCTGCATCGGATTAGTGACCTCCTAATTTTTGGGCCAATTTTATGACGAGTATGTGCCTTCTAATGACATTATCTACTCGAAAGAGTCGTCTAAGACTTGTAAGTCCCTATTCAATATTTATACTCATTTGGGGACGAAGAAGTTAGTAAATTGGGCTCAACAATTCCTCGATGTTGATTCTGGCTATAAATGCAAGCCCTCTGTTCGACCTCACGTTTACCTTGCCGGGAGTCTAGCATGTTGGCTTAGAGGATTCGTTCTTCCTTATACTGCAAATGAGATCCGTTCGTCTACTTATATTATGTCAAGTAAGATGGCCAATAGTGAAGCATTCAATCTTGTCGCACCCATTCTTACACGTTTGTATAATTGTTTTAATAGGATTACAATGTAGGAACATCCTGGGAGAGAAACCATTCTGGGTCATTTTCAATATTTATTTGGATGGATTTCCTGTTATTTTCCAAAGACTTATGCCTACAGGGACCCTCAAATTTTGACTCTGGATTTCAGCGTCACACAGTTATTCATGCCATATCTTGGGTATATAGGTGGCCAAGCAGTAATCCCGTGCCATGAAATCATAGGGCATTTGTTTTTTCATTCGAATGAACTTTACTTTAGACCTTATGAACACCAAGATAAGTCGTCCGTGATACTTTGTGATAAAATTGGGATAAGTAGTTGTATGCAGAGTTTTTTAATTTCAATATGTATAGGGGTATTAACTCTCAAGATCGGGGCCCTTTTGATATCTGAACTTTATCAGCCTTCTCGCTTCTCTCGACAGTTCGGGTTTTTCCAAACCTGTCCAAAAGCACTTGATGTTGCGAACCATAACATTTCTAATCCCGATGACTTTTATTATTTATGGTGGGCGATGATGCTAAAATTTACTCATGTAACCTTCGAGCTATCTTGGAAATGTACTTTGGTAACCCAGCCGTTTGTAGACTGGTGGGTGGCCTCTTCTTTTGCTATTATAATGTACATTCGTCCTACCAAAAATCCACGGAAAAGGGTCAACTCAAATTTCACGGGTTAAATGATTTAGAAAGGTCAAAAGGGAAACCTATAAAGAGAAAGTTGAATTATCCCCCCAAGTCCCCGAGCAAACCAAAGTCCTCAAGGGGTTCTCCTCAAATTTGGAGTAAAGGGCCTAAAATTGGCATTGATGAGGATGATGTTTCTGATGAGGAGTTTGATGATTATAATCCCACCTACGACCAATCTCCTAACCACTTCCTGCTTGCGTCTCCAGCTCAAGCATGTATCATGACTTCTCCCTTCACCACCTTCAAAGGTAGGTATTTTGCTTTATTATTTTCACTGTATTGATATATATATGTATCCATAATAATTTTTGTAATTTTTTTAAAGACCATGCAAGTTTAGAAGGAACTTGGTCTAAGTTAGCTTCCCAAATTCCATCCCTCGAATGGATTGATCAACTTTCTAGAGCGATAAAGGACGGCGACCTCAAGATCTAGAATTCTATGATTGAGACAACCTTGGTTGAAAGACCTCCAACTGACTGCCATGATGGTATGTTCTTTCTACTAGTACCTACTAAATCAAATAGAACTTTTATACTATTTTTTTTATTATTATTGAAAACCATGCTCAGGCTGATTCTGTTTTGTTACCAATCATAGATGGAGAAACTTTT
>MKEJ01032081.1:0-11331 GCA_001753735.1 Embelia ribes
ATATAGAGAGAGAGAGAGAGACTGACTCTGCTAGCATCAGGATCGAGACATGTCTGCGAATTCTGGGAATCGGACACCGCCTTGGGAGATACGACGACCGGAGCCCTGCCACCGCAAGAAGGTCCGAAACGACGCCGTGAGGCGGCGAAACTGGGGGATAACTTGTCGCCGGAGAGATGAGATGAGGTGAAGGAGAACCTCCGGTCGCCACCGCCTAAGCCGCACGGCACCTTCCACGCTCCGATCGCCGACATTGTTGATTAGCCACTCGCAATAGCTACCAACTGCTCCGTTTAATACTGCCTGACGTGATAGAGAGATTGAGAGAGATTGAGAGAGATTAATTTGGAGCGTCCCCAGTCCACACACACTGCCCATAGTGTACCAGATCTCAGATTTCCTAAGTGGGCGAATTACACGAATGGTACCCGTAGTTTAAACAAAAGCTCGATTTCGCCGCCATAAATTTCATTCAATTACTAATAGTTTTTAAAATATTAGAAAAACGGATTTTGTCCCCAATTAGAAGAAATAGTGAGAAATTTTATGCTCAAATTTTAAAACAATAGCAATATAAATTCTGATAAAAAGACTAACTTATCCCATGATGAACTAAAAATAGTCCTCACCCACCCCGGCATGCATACGAGAGAGGTTGAGGTGCCGACCTATCCTTCTTGTTTGATCCCGAAGCATGAGATAGTGTTAGTGGACTAGCAAGCCGAGGGGAGGGGGGAGAGGAGATATGCACCAGCTGTATTTGAAATAGCTATAATTTCAATACTGAAAAAGCAATTAGATTGTTAGCCATCTCTATTGATGCAATTATGCAGAGCACATATATGAATCTAGGTACGATAACCATTCTTGCCCCCATCCCACTGTCGATGGGAGGCGGGTGCGAGTACATGTGCTGGAGCAATTAAGTGCAAGACTGGTTGCAAAGATGAGATCAAATATGGAATGCAGCTCGACCCGCAATTCTGTGGATTAACTTTACCCATAAAAGTGATCAGTTATTATTGTTGCAATTGAAACTATGGGACCGAATTGGATTTCCGGTTGATACTATGAAGACCATTGATGTAATTAGCCCGATATAGTACTGTCAATTGCCACTGAAGTTGAACTAAATTACGTAATTGAACCTAAATACGGACGACCGTTAATCTATGACACGTAAGGAGAGCGATTGGGATGTTTTGGATTATTCTTCGTAACAATAAATAAAAAAGAAGCAAGTACATAACTTTTTTAAAATTAACGGACAATATCTTATAATGCTATGTTTGATAGGAAAAGATTGGGACATGACAGGCTGTATTTTTAAAATGAATTAAATTTGAGTTGGCTTATTCAAAATATCTTAAGGCTATAATTTCCATATATCATCGTTAGAGCAACTCCAACTCAACTCTCCAAAATAATTATTTAAAATATATTTAAATATTTAATTGATTACTTTAGTTAACAACTTTTTAAAATCCTTTCAAACCACGTTTTCTATTTTAGTTAAGTATTTCAACTAATTTTCAATAATATAATTCAAAAATGCGATGTGGCATAACACGTAAGTGTTATAATGATGACATGTCATACGACGTCATCAAATTTAAATGTTAAATTTTACAACCGCTATATTTACAATAATCATATTTATAATGGTCATATTTACAACGGTAGCTCAAATTGGAGGGAGAGAGCTTTGATGTGAGAGAGGGATAGCTAAAATTGATGAGTGAGAAAGAGGAGAGACAAAATAGATAACCAAATAGATAATGGGTTGGAGCCAACTTTTTGAGATTGACTCACCAAAATAGCTAAAAAATAATATTTAGCTAGCCGATTAGAGATTCTGAAAAGATAGTCTAGAATGTGATATGGATTTATAATATAATATGTATATTATCATGACACAGCCATCCATACTGATGAAAATCACATAATTTTATCGTGTAGTATTTTTCAGACCAAGTTAATCCTTCTAATACTCATATTTATTCTGGATTCAGGAAAATTTTATGAAACGGACCAAATCCGTCAACTTTTTTATTATTTGGAGGAAACAATCTGTCACTTTTTAAAAATTTGGCACTAAAAATGCTTCAATTGAAATATGAGAACCGAAACAAATCTTATACAAAACAATGGGGACCATCATTGCAATTCACCCAAAAATAAATTGATCGAAGACCCCTAAAAGCCTTCACAACCGTGTTTCTAAAAACTGAATTTTCTCCTCTTATTTTTCGTTTGGAAGAAGAAAAATTTCTCATAATAGTCCTTTTAGTTTCTCACGATCCAGAAATGGAAAAATTTATTATTCATAAAATTTCTATTAAAAAATAATATTTTTTTAGCAAATCTTCAAATCATTGGTTAAGATTAAGGAATTTTTTTATATTTTATCATAATATATATAATTATTTTTAGTAGCTTTTAGCAAAACTTTTAGAAAGATTGGTGTAAACGGTTTCTAAAATATATGAATTTTTAATATGAAAAATAAATTTTTATAAAATAAAACATTTAATGCTCTTAAAAATAGTATAACAGTTCAGAGATTATGGAAATAGAATATAGCACAATGCAGTTGCATAATTTATTTTAATATTTTTTATTGCTAAATCATATTTCTTCGGCCCAAAACCAGATCTTCACCATTGCGCCATTTAGGAGTTTTAGAATATTGAGGGGCAAAAGTGTACATTTCCCAATTAAGAGTAATAGCATCTTTTCGAAAGCAACGCACTTTATCCACGTGGCCCTTTCTGATTGGGCCGTGACATGTGTCACGCGATACCATTGGCTGAAACAACTCCAACTTTGATGTATAAATTCCTCAATCTCCCCCTACGGTTCTCCCTATATATATACGTACATATATATATATATATATATATATATATGTATCACTGATTTTGATCTCAGATCCCTTCACTCATGGAAGAAGCTAAACGTACGCTCTATCAACAGTTTAGTCTTTTAATTTTGATCCCCTTGTTCGCTTCTCAGCTCTGCGCTTCTACCGATCCGGTAACAGATCTCATTTTTATAATCGTAGATATATACACATACACACACACACACATATATATATATATGTGCGTATGTAATTGTTTATATCTTTATTTTGTGTGTTTCTATGTTGTAGATCTTTTACGAGTCGTTTGACGAGTCGTTTGAGGGGAAATGGATCGTGTCCGAGAAGGGAGATTACCAAGGTTTGTAAATGTGGACATGAATTTATTATATACTGTTGATCGATAGATATTGTTGTGTACAATTGACTGTTTCGTTAAGATGTTAATATCGAGGACGATGGACCCAGGGTTAGGATATGAGGACGATATTGGGGGCGCTGAACTCGTATAAAATTACTCATCGAGGCTAAAGGTTGGAAGTTTTATAGGGTGCTAAAGCTGCTTTAAAATTTTTTACACTAAAAAATACCCGTTGGAAAATTTCAAAGCTATAGGCTTCTAGCAAACTTATATGTTCATCCCTGCTAATATTGTTGTTCCGTTTCTATGTGCTTGGGTGCTGTTAACTACTTCTGCATTACCTATTTCAGCTGTGTTTGGTGTTTGAATTGATAGTTGTTGTTGCCACGTGTTGGCGGGGCAGTCTAATGGCTAAATTTAAGATTAGTTTAAAAATGTTAGTGGTTTTCAAGATTTGCTTCTCTAAATTGCGTTTAAAAGTTGATTGTCAATGCGGATATAGTTTAGTGTTTTTGTAGATAAATTTTAGAAGTTGATTTGAGAGTAGGATTGTGTTTGGTTTATTTTTTTTGGCAAAAAGATTAAAGAATCCATTTATTTAGAATTTGAGTTTATTCTCCTAATTATGATTTGAAAAAGAAAAACCAGTTTTAAAAAAGCCAGAATTTTAGCCTAAAAAAGCAGATGTTGGTTTTTAAAAGCAAGAGCTTTAGCTTTTATCGAACATCACATGTTACAAAACAGAAACACCATCAAACAACAATCCAGGCTTTAACTTGGATATGTATCTATATCTTAGGGTGCACCTCAATTATTATTAGGAAATGTGCTTGTGAGATATCTCTATCAGCAATGTGAAGATTTTTTGGCACTTTAAATGGAGTTCTTGTTTGGAAAACTGTGAGTTTATTATATGTCTGCATGTTTGGTAATTATATTTCAAATCATTTAGGTTAGATGCAGTTTCCTTCTCGCTTACCACATATATTCAATCTTATCGGTTATACATTGAGTAATGTAGTAGCAGTGGCTTTATAGAGGCTTCTTCCGGATTGTGTGAAGCAATAGAAATTTCAGCTAAGGGAAAAATTGGAGTTGTAATTGTTGCACTCTATATAGTTTTATTGGGATTATATATCGGCCTTGTGGGTAGTTGATGAGCTAAAAAAAATAATAATGGTTGTGTTGGGAATACCTGTTCTTGATATTCTTCGTTTATAATGTCTCTGTCTTGCCTCAATGCCCTACTCTGGAAAGAGTGGTCCCAGAATTCCTGTATGATGCCCATTATGATTACTCATCATTAATATAGAACATACTAAAATTGCAATTTCTGAGTTTCTGTTGATTTTCAAATTCAGATTCTGGTTTTGAAATATCTAAATCATCCACGTGAGCATCTTTTATGTGGTGTTTCTTTTGTACTCTGTCATTATCATCTTTTATTCATCCATACCTGTGAAATTTTCGCAATGGTTTTTCCTAGTTTTGGGAGGATGCGATCCGTTTTAAATATTTCTAAAGGACCTGATGTATATATCACAGCTTCAACAGTTTTAATATGCCGAAACATTTAAGGGTATTGTGGGTTTCATGGAGTTGTTTATACGTGGTGTGATGTGTTATTAGGTGTGTGGAAACACGCAAAGAGCAAGGGACATGATGATTATGGGCTTCTTGTGAGCGAGAAGGCCAAGAAGTATGCAATAGTTAAGGAGCTTGATGAGCCCGTCAGTTTCAAGGATGGAACCATTGTCCTTCAATTCGAAACCCGCCTCCAGGAGGGGCTCGAGTGCGGTGGTGCATATCTAAAATATCTCCGCCCTCAGGAGGCCGGATGGGTCGCCAAGGAATTCGACAACGAATCTCCTTACTCTATCATGTTCGGCCCTGATAAATGTGGGGCGACAAACAAGGTCCACTTCATTCTAAAGCACAAGAACCCAAAGAATGGAGAATATATTGAGCATCATCTCAAGTACCCACCCTCGGTCCCATCTGACAAGCTAACTCATGTTTACGCTGCCATTCTTAAGCCCAACAATGAGGTTCGTATTCTTATTGACGGCGAAGAGAAGAAGAAAGCTAACTTTCTCTCTAGCGAGGACTTTGAACCAGCACTTATCCCATCCAAGACTATCCCCGACCCTGATGATAAGAGGCCCGAGGATTGGGATGAGAGAGAGAAAATCCCTGATCCCGAAGCAGTGAAACCAGAGGATTGGGATGAGGATGCACCCATGGAAATTCTCGATGAGGAAGCTGAGAAACCTGAGGGGTGGTTAGACGATGAGCCCGAAGAGATCGATGACCCTGAGGCTACTAAACCAGAGGATTGGGATGATGAGGAAGATGGTGAATTTGAGGCACCTAAGATTGATAATCCTAAGTGTGAGGCTGCTCCTGGTTGTGGCGAGTGGAAGAGGCCAATGAAGAGGAACCCAGCCTACAAGGGGAAATGGCACGCCCCTATGATCGATAACCCCAACTACAAGGGTATTTGGAAGCCACAGGAGATTGCTAACCCTAACTATTTCGAGCTCGATAGACCCGACTTTGAGCCTATTGCTGCTATCGGAATTGAGATCTGGACCATGCAAGATGGTATCTTGTTTGACAACATCTTGATAGCTGGCGACGAGAAGATTGCTGAGTCATACAGGGTGAAGACCTGGAAGCCGAAATTCGAAGTTGAGAAGGAAAAGCAAAAGGCTGAGGAAGCTGCTTCTGGGCTTTCCGATGGTCTCAAAGGTGTCCAGGTAATTGTTTGTTCCATTCTTATGTTGTTTTGTTTTGCTGAGTTTGTAATGTGATTCTTTATTGATGTATTTTGGCTCACATGGTGTTTGCAGAAAACTGTGTTTGATGTTCTCTACAAAATTGCCGACATTCCTTTCTTGAGTGCCCAAAAGTCTCAAATTTTGGTAAGTAGATATTTCCACTGATAGATTGTAGACATACAGCGATACTTCCTACAATTATGGTTTGATATATGATATATTGTCTTGCTTGGTTCATATATGCAGGATCTTATTGAGAAAGCAGAGAAACAACCAAACCTCACAATTGGTGTCATTGTTTCCGTCATAATTGTGATCCTTTCAGTCCTTTTCAAGATCCTCTTCGGTGGGAAGAAGCCTGTAAGTTGCTTGCCCTCCTTGGTAAAGATACTTGAATGTCCTTAGTTTTGAGTTCGTACAATTGGACGGATTCAGCGTTTGGTTTGGTTTGTAACATATATTCGATTTTGCAAACGCTGTGATATTTCCAGGCAAAACCGACCAGTGCCACGTCAACAGCTGAGACGTCTAACAGCCAAGGTGAAGCTAGCGGTGAAAAGAAAGAAGAGCAGGATGAGAAAGAAGATACTGATGCCGCCGCTGCTGCACCTCGGAGGAGGACCAGGCGCGATTAGAGTCTGGAGTCTATTTCGATTTTGGTAAATTGAGATAGTTTCTCCGTGATGAGCAATTTTCCCCGATTTTTAGCTGTTATATATTTTTATCTTTTGTTTTTTGGTTTAATTTTGGAACAATTACATGTATTAAAATGTAAACTAGGTGGTCAATTGGATTTTGCTTTCAGCCACTGTTTTCCTGCTCCAATTTAGAATTGGATTGATGGTTTTAGTACTATTTTTGAAGCTGGCCATTTTCTATTTTTTTTTCCTCGTCGGTTGCAGGTTCAATTATTTTGTTACGGTCGATAGGTGAAGTATTCACGTAACAAAGTGTAGTGGCTGTGCTTCCTATACCGTTGGAGCTACCTTTTATGTAACACATGGCATGACAAACATTTGAGCACGATGATTGCTGGACTGGACGCCGATGTTACAAGTTGATGGTCAATATTTGATCACTTGTCTATAAAGGGAGAACTCTGAAGCGCTGGTTTAGCCAAATACTAGGTTACAATTGAAGCTAATAGTAGAATTTCATGTCATATTGAACACCATTGGTTTCATTGCATTTGCCTTTGTAGTTGCTATCATGTGTATGATAACACATGCATTATTAACTAACTTTCCATTACGAGCTTGCCATGCATTCACAGGATTTGTTTGGTCGTAGCTGTTAAGCAAATAAGTCAACTTGTTTCCAATTGAGAAACGAGTTACTCGCATTCAACATAAAATCTAAAACTTATTTAGGCCAAAACAATAAATACGCTCAAACTTAAAAGTTGAGCAACCAAATGCTATCCAACTTTTAAGTAAAAAAAATCTGATAAATTACAATCGAATAAGACCACACCATTTTGATTGTGGCAACAGTACGAATATTCAAAATCGCTTAGTGTTTTCACGAGGTTTTTACTGTAAATAATCAAGAAAAATCTTATACAAGGGGCTGCGCTAGCAACTAAAACTAAATTACCAAATGGGGAAAATAAACTAAACCAACAGAACACAGAGAGATCAGATTTCTACAATGATGCCTCAATTTCCATATCATCTTTGTAATTCGAATTTTGGGGGAAATAAAATGATCTCAAATGAACTTGCTCAAACCATGAAATGATTGGGAAACACTAGTTGGATGGATATCAGCCTCAAAGCTACAAACACATAACTTTAGCGATTAATTGGAGTGTGCATTCGCTCCACAATTTTATTCACCGCATCACGCGACATCACTAACGTGTCGTGTTGCAGAATGCTGTAGACGTTTAAACCCTGAAAAAAAAAAAAGCAAACGCCAACAAAAAAATCAGAAGCCAGACATGTATCTAAATGGGAAAATTTTGGTCAGTTGATTTTATACTAATACGCAAGTTAAGCCACACTGAAGACACATCTAAGGTAAGTTGCAAATCAACAGGTGGAAATTGACAAAGTAAGCTTCACTTACAATCGAAGGTAATATGTTTACATAGTGAAGATTTTGGGTAGCCAACTTGAGCTTTTCATCGATTGGACCACCATCCACCAGCAGAAATTTCTTTGCATCCTCCCATTGCTTGACATAGTTCACAATGTTCTTGGTCTTATGAGTTGGAACCTCCAAATCATCAAAAATCATCAGCTGTAAAAGTTTTGCGATGGAGTCTGTTAGTGATGATAAGAGATGATGCTAATGAGACGAGAGAGATAAAGAGAGAGACTCACCTTTCCTTCTGCTGCACGAGCTGATAATGCAATCTTAAGCCCTAAACGCCTAACCTTCTTGTTTAGCTTGATAGCATGACTTCGAGGCTTTGGGCCATGCATAGCGGCACCTCCCCTAAACTGTTACATACGCCCCCTCAATTTTATTAATATTAGTTTTAGGCATGCATCTGTTAAACAACAAAGTAATGCTAAAGCAGATCATCCCACTGAAAAAATTGAAAAAACGCCTACCTGTGGCCCACGAAGCGTTCCATGCCTTGCACGGCCTGTACCCTTTTGGTTCCATGGTTTCCTTCCGGTCCCACTCACCTCACTTAAAGTCTTTGTTGAATGTGTTCCCTGCACGGAGATTTTAAAAGAACCAATAGTCTTATGCACAATTAGAAGAACAATATTTGTTTGTCATGGGGTAAGGGAAAGGAAAGTGAACCCACTAATTCAAAATTTTAAAGCTGAGTTAAATATTTGTGTCTACACTGTCCTCTCACCGTCAGGCTCCTATCATAATTACCTGTTGTCGCTTTGCAAGCTGCCATCGAACAACACGATGGACAATATCTTTCCTGATAGGTACGTCAAATACATCACCAGCCAAAACCATAAAACCTTTGTCTTCATAATGAAAATTTGTAATAGGCATCACCAAATCCTGATAGATTCCTAAGACATCAGTTCACTATATTAGAAAAGTATTCCTAACAATAAAGAGACTGTAAACCTTGCATTACCATGTGTACACACCTATGTTGCAGGAACCAGAATAAGATAACAAAATATTTTATTCACTGAAAGCAATTGCTCCATTTCATAATAAAATCAGCCAAACAAACATAGAATCATGTATGTCAAACCTTCGCAGCTTATGGCACCCATTATCAGTGAAGGGGATAACTAGGAAACAATTACCAAGAGTTCTTAATGAAGACTGGGATTACATTACTTGAGAGGAATGCAAAGGTATTACAACAACTAAGCAAATATAAACTGACTTTAATTCAGTTCTCCAATCGATGCTACATTCAACATCATGAACCAAAAGGCACGAAAAGCTATACACTCACTCATCATAAGCTAAATTATCAAGCAGAGGCAGTTAAAATAGAGCAAGGAATAACTTAGCTAGTTTTCACATATAAAATTGTTCAAACAATAGGAGGAATTAGTTGGAACAAGCAAGAAAAGACAAGTCATTGCTATAACAAGGGAAGAAAAGTCCATAGCAGCCCAGTCCCAGGGATGAAATTTTGTGTAAATAGTTGGAACGAACAATAGGGTCCCTTGAACAAGCCTTTTCTTTATGATAATTAAGTCCCTTAAAGAACCCGAATCAGAATTAAAGAAGCCTGGCAGCTTTGTCCTTTAATTCTTTTCAAGCTGAAATTATCAAGTAAATAAAGGAAAAAGGGGGTTCCTCTGCCAATCTTAGTGCACATAAAACATCACAGCAACAATTTATCATACACCAATCAAGATAAGCACATAGGAAGTCTAGCCAGTTCCTAAAGTTAAATTCGGTATCTTTTTTTCTTCTATATACTAGAATGTCAGTAGCTGGGAATGAAACTCTATCAAGTCATTAGACTTTCCCATACCTTGCTTATGTTCTGGAGCAGCAACTTTCTTCGTAGACAACAAATCAGAGGGAAAGGCACCATCACCTGATTTGGGAGTGTCGGTATATGTCGAAAATCTTCGACAAGCAAGAAAAGAAAACCCACTCTGCATACATAGAAGGAACATCAACTAGCCATATGTGAGGAAAAAACTGTGAATTAAAATTTTGATTAGGGGATAAAGAACGTAAAGATTAGGGCTTTCAGTCCTAAGAAATATACGAAGCATCGAAAGCAATAGCTACTCATGCATAGTAATTGGCAATATAAGAAAACAATGTAATTAAACAAATCACACTCCTTAGTCCTCAAAATCTTATCAAAACTGAAAACAATACACTAAGCCTTAATCAAAATATGTGTCGTCAATTCTCAATAAAAGATGAACTGACGGTTGAGATGGTTCGGCACAAGTATGGAACTAAAGGGTGGCTAGAGGACTTCAGCTCCCCCCACCATATCTTTCAAAAAAAACCCCACTATATATTTCAAATTTAAGTGTTAAAAATTTGAGCAATGTCACATCCATCCGAAACTTCAACCTGATTCCCTTACCTGCTGACGTGGCAAGGAGAAGCTTAGTTGAGTCATTAATGCAATATATCTAAAAACCAATTACATACAAAAATTCTCCTTGACACCTTGTAAGAGAATTGGGTAACTTTTATAGATGGTACAATCATTTGTCTAAAAATTTTTATCTGTAGCTTTAGCACTGATGAATTTTTTACCTATAGTTTCAACTTATGTGGCATATGCTTTGCGACCCGCTTATCCTTACCCACGAATCTTACCCGCTGACATGGCGCTACATGTCACGAAAAAATTGCTATTTTGGGTTGTACTATATTTAATGTATTGTAATTAATTTCTGAGTATAGTATGAGTAAGTGTTTCGGATAGGGTTTTTGGTTGCACTAGCATTGCTCAAAATATATATGGAGTTGTACCATTTCATTTTAAATCATCACTTGCAATTAACAACAATTTTGCAAAAACCCATTATCAACAATGTATATAAATTTAAATGATAGTAAACAGTGGCTCAATCATCAAAAAAGAACTTTAAAAAAAAATCCAAAATCATCATATCAACTTTACTGACAAATTAACCATTTTTTCAGAACAGCCGTTTCCAAATGAGCTCGAAAATAGATAATAAAAACCCATTTGATGAAATTTACCTGTTTTTCTGAATCAGAAAACGGTTTGTGTGAAGGATGACGTGGAGGCGTGGACGGTGTAGATTGAAGGAGGATGATGGAAGAAGAGAGATGAGAAGAATGGGATTTGGTGAAGCAGTAGCGGCGAGCTTGAGTTAGCAGTTGCCCCAAGGCCGCCATGGGAGGGAAGGAGACTTCTACCGAGAGAGAGAGAGAGAGAG
>MKEJ01032082.1:0-10918 GCA_001753735.1 Embelia ribes
TAAAATTGATATTTTTGTTTCATTCGTAAGAAATCGTTTCGATAAGTGCTGGAATAAATTGTCGAAAATTCAAAATATGGTAGTTGTAGTTCCAAACCTTTGTTTCAGACTTGTTTTGATAGTTAATGAAAATAAATAATAAAATATATTTTTATTATACAATTTAATCACTTCGATTGTAGCAGTGGAATGTTTCACGAGTGTCGGAATGGCCTCGAACTAATTTACTACTACTCTGAAAGCTAAATTATGCATACTCTTAGATAAAACTCATGCTAGAGAGTATGTTTGATGATACCGTTCTCCACTGTTTTTCTAATTATGAATCTTACAATCTAATCCAATGGTTAACATTTGAACCTCCATTTTAATTGTTTTGTCACCATTTATTTGGTTGTGACGCATGCCCCCATTTGTTCCATTGGTATCAATGCGTTGGATTCTTGTTTCAACGTTATCCTACTACAAGTTATTGGAACCACTTATTTGTAAAAACTTTGTAACCCTTTGAGTAAGCTAAATTAATTTTGAAAAATATAATTATTCATCATAACAATTAAACTTAAACATCAAGTAATTGATTAATTTATCAAAAAATTTCTTTTAGGTTTTTAATTATTAATTTAGGCATTTAATAGATTAATCATTTAGGCTTTTAATTATTAATTAACTTAATTAATAAAAAGAAATGTGAGGTGATTATACGTAGTGTTATAATAATTAAATTAAATTCTTTTTTACTTAATTATCGTGCAACAGATTAACTAAAATTCTTATTTTAACTTTTTAATTATTAATCAAGCTTTAATAGATTATTTAATTTTAAACTGATTATAATTATTATTAACAAATTTAACTAATTTTTAAATTCGTGAAAACTGGAGGGGTATTATTCAATACTTAACTGAATCAGCAAGACTCGACTTTTTGATACTATTTCTTAATAGTGTAACCCAAATGAAGTGATTATTTAAAAATAGACTGGCGCCTATTCTATTTTTTTAATACTATTTCTTAGAAACACTAGGCCTCCATTAAATTCCATCCGGTACGATGAGAGGATTTTTCAAGAATCATTTTTTGTCGCTTTACTAAGTGTAGTGCTCAATAAATTTCCCAATTGACAATCTATCTATCATCCTACACACCTCACCCATTCTTATTTTCTCAAAACCATGTCGATATTTTCCTTCTCCAACTTATCCATGAAGTGGCATACCATCGTCGGCCGGGAAGATAGTACTCTCTTCACCGCCACTTTCGCTGTACTCGCTTTATCGTTGATATTTTATATATTCACAAACAAATCAAGAAAAGTGAGCCCACCGCTGCCACCTGGCCCAAGGGGGCTCCCCGTATTCGGGAGCCTGCCGTTCCTGGACCCAGAGCTGCACTCGTATTTTGCAACTCTGGGTCAACTGTACGGCCCCATCATGACCGTACGCTTGGGCCAGACGGTGGGCATAGTGATAACGTCACCTGCCCAGGCACGGGAGGTCTTGAAAGACCATGACGTGACCTTTGCCAACCGTGATGTCCCTGTGGCGGGCAGGGAGGTCACGTATGGTGGGATGGATATTGTGTGGACCCCGTATGGGCCAACGTGGCGGATGCTGAGGAAGGTCTGTATTCGGGAGATGCTCTCCCCTGCCACGCTAGACTCTGTCTATGCTCTACGCAGGTTGGAGACCCGGCAGACTATCCGGTTCTTGGACTCCCGGGCCAAGTCTCCTGTCAACGTCGGGGAGCAGATGTTCTTGACCGTACTGAACGTGATCACTGGGATGCTATGGGGAGGGACGGTGAAGGGGGAAGAGAGAGGGAGTTTAGGGGCGGAGTTCCGGCAAGTGGTGATGGAGATGACGGGGCTGTTGGGGAAGCCGAACTTGTCGGATTTTTTTCCAGGTATCGCCCAGTTCGATTTGCAGGGGATACAGAGGCAGATGAAGGGTTTGGCAAAGAGGTTTGATAAGATCTTTGTTGCGATAATTGATCAACGGTTGAGATTGGATGCAGCAAGCGGAGGAGGAGAGAGAAAGGATTTTTTGCAGGTTTTATTGAAGCTTAAAGATGAGGAGAATTCTAAGACTCCCTTAACCATGACCCATGTCAAAGCCTTGCTAATGGTGAGATTTTATTTTATTTTTTTTGTAAGCTTAATATGTTTTCTAGTAACGGTTGTGCGGACTGGAGCCCATTAATCGTACCCGAATCCGTTCCTAAACGGTTCACCCGAACTTGAAAGGAAATCCTCTATGCTTAACCAACCCAATTATAGTCCGTCCAATCTGATTCTGCCCCTAACATGCAGAGACATGATGGAACTACTTCTAGAAAGTTAGGCCATAACCAACAAATCATTCAAAAAATTTCTGATCTACAAACCCACCCAATCTGAACCAATTTGAATTCGATAATTATATGAATCCGTTCCGATCATATCAAATTGGGTATTACGAAATGAATTTTCTAGCCATACCTGGATTTGCCCCTTCATATCGGTGGCTACGGTGGAATAGTTAATTGTGACGAAAGTCGAAATTGTATCGTTTAGTTAGAATTATTCTGTTACGGTAGCATGATAGGTGAGGGACTGCATTGACTCATGACTTTTATCTTATCCTTGCTAGAACCTCCGATGATCCCCCGTGAAGAAGAGAAAACAAAACCCTAATGTTTATTATGGTTTTAGCAATAGGCAATAAAAACGAGTTGAGTTTGGTTAGTTTTGTGCTTAAGACTACTTCTAGATTAATAAATGAGCCATTGATTTAGTTTTAGGGAGATCACTGTTTGGAATTAGACGACTTAACAAATAGAATTTTAGATGATGGTTTGGTATTTAGGTCCTAGTAAGTCAGTCACAAGGGAATGTGTTGGTCTTCACTATTGATCTACCAAATTTTGGTGGGTAATCTTTTAAACGGAGCTAGGGCTATAGAGCAATCCATTCCGCATCGTCTATGGAGTGAGTTTCAGGTCATTGGATTAAACACTAATCACCGAGATAAGAAGTCAAAAAAGTTTGAGATGTTTGTCCAACACTTTAGACTTCTAATATCGACCCTTGGTATTTAATCCAATGGTCCGGTACCCTCTATGTAACTTCTAAGTAAAAGGCTGCTTTGTATCCTTAACATTCAACTAATACAATCTCCTTTTATGTTTGAGATGGAAAGAAGTTCAAACGCCCTAAAATCTATATAAATTGGTTACATAAATAGTGCAAAAGTTCTCTAGAAACAAATAATGATACAAGCCGTCTTCTAGTTTGTTTTTTCTTGTTTACTTTTCTATTTGTTAACAAATCTTTTTAACTGCTTCTTAAATGTGCAGATTTATAATCTAACGGGGGAATTAGAGGAAGGTGTTATCTTATCTCAATAAGTACCGAATATTGAACTTGAAGATTCTTTCTTATTCCGGAAATACTTCAAACCATCCTAATATGCAATTCAATTTTACCATTCCAATTCTAATCATTCAGTTTACTAAGTTGACCTACCCTTAGAATCCTGAGTTATTTTGATTTGATTTTGAGTGAATTAAACTAAACTAAAAAGTAATGCAAAAATATGAATAACCAATAATAATTAAGATCTTGTCTGTACGAGGAATTCAATAACTTAACTTTTTATCCCTGATTGACCTAATTAATGAGCTACAAAAGTTTGTTAATATAGAAAATCACTGATGTATATCAATCTGATTTATTTCAATATAGTGTGTCATCAGGTGATTATCAGACACCATAATTATGACTAGGCAATTTTTAAAGAACTTAGACATGTTAAAAATCCTAAATATCTGACTAAATCAATTTTTAGATTAAATTTATAAAATATACTTATTAATTAGGGTTAATTCGCTCCGTTAAATTATCTTAATCCTTAAAGTATCATAACCTAGCACACTAAGATAAACAAAATAATAGTCAAATAAATATCCATAACAAAAAATATAAACTAGCAATAACGATGATCAACTAGATTAAAGCAAGAATAAGCCAATTTAAATCACGAAAATCAATGATTACTACTTGATCGCTTCCTATATTCATACAGAAAGATTACCTAAATCTCTACCAAAAATAAAAGAATAAGAATACTAAACTAGATAGGAAAACAATACGTTAACAACCTTATTAAGTCTATACAATTAAGAAAAAGGTTAAAACTGTCTCTTTTCAGAGTTTCCTTCTTTCTATTAATCCTAAGATGTGCCTAAAAACTGTGTTTATCTGCTGCAGAACACATCTCTATTTGGAAGTAGTTGGATAAATATAACTGTTGTTGGATCGATCGATTTGAGAGTTTGGATCGATCAGACGCACTTGGACCGATCCAACTGGCAGATTAACAGCTTCCTTTCTTTTGCCCTTTTTTTTCTCACTTTTTCTCATTTGTAAGTCTTCTAATGGTCCAAAATCATCAATTTGAGTCTCGAAAATATGTGCGTCTTTATTGTCGCATCAAATACCTCGTAAAACTTTCAATTAAATCTTTCTATTTGTTTCAAATAAACCAAAACTTGTAATACCGAAATAAGATAAATTTCATACGATATGTGCAATATAAATGACTTAAATGTGCAGTATTTTATTCCTACTTAACACAGTTTTAATGACTAATTACTTCAGATGAATGTAGACATTATTTCATAGTCCACAATTTGCGTACAACTCCCAATTCTTTACTAGATCAAACATTTAAGATTCTCTTGTCCGGACAGTATCTGACATAATACCGTATTTTGATTCCATTTAGTTAATCCCAAATTTTTGAATTAAAGCTTGATTTTATTGCTATGGGGCAGGACATGGTTGTCGGAGGTACAGATACAACCTCGAATACTGTCGAATTTGCCTTGGCCGAGATGATGAACAAACCTCAAGTAATGCAAAAGGCACAACAAGAATTAGAACGAGTTGTTGGCAAAAACAACATAGTAGAAGAATCCCACATCCAAAACTTACCATACTTATACGCCATAATGAAAGAGACTTTACGCCTCCATCCCGTCCTCCCTCTCTTGGTCCCTCACTGCCCAAACCAGAACTGTGTTGTCGGGGGATACACAATCCCCAAAGGTGCTCGTGTTTTTGTGAACGCATGGGCCATACATAGGGACCCCACGATTTGGGAAAACCCTCTGGAGTTCGATCCTGAGAGGTTTTTGGTTTCAAAATGGGACTATAGCGGAAATGATTTCAACTATTTTCCATTTGGATCTGGAAGGAGGATCTGTGCTGGCACTGCAATGGCTGAGAGGATGTTTATGTACTCGTTAGCTTCGTTCGTGCATTCTTTTGATTGGAAGTTGCCTGAGGGACAGAAGCTAGATTTGTCGGAGAAGTTTGGGATTGTATTGAAGAAAAAGGACCCCCTCTTCGCTATCCCCATACGGAGGCTATCTGATCCAACGCTCTATGAGTAGAGACAAAATGCTTGTTCAATTGCAGCTTCTAAATAAATTTAACTTTTCCGAGTTAATAAAAAATGTAGGATTTATCATGGTTTGAAATTCGAGATTATATGGTGAAAATCTCCCTTGAAAGCTTGTTTCTTATTGCTTGTTTTTATATGTACAAATTCTAAACGCTCCCGGGATTCGTCTAGTTTAAACGTGGCAAACATGTATTTCAAATTCATGGAAAAACTATTCTCTTGTCAATATTTGTGACCGCAATTATCTTCATATTTATGTGGCACTATTTTTAAGATAGATAATGCAGATACATTTACCTAGATCAGTTTCATTCATAATACCTATATCTCAATACCATCGGTAGTTATTTGTCTTACAACAACAAATGAAACCCCTTAAGTGACTATCACTATGATTACCATCAATTATGTGGTTACTAACAGTAGTACCATTAGTACACAACTCTATAATGTAATGATATTATTTATGTTAATGACCTTAAATATATTATGTTTTCTTATAGACATGACCCTAAACATATTATTGTATTAATATATGATTAAATTTTTTTAAGTATAAAACTTCTAGCACACCAAATAAGCTGCTACAAAAATATTGAAAAAGTGTCTTGCATAACTATTTTTTGAATATATCGATCATTTGTTTTTTGATTAATTTAATAAAATTATTTTACTTACTTTTCATATCAGTATTTCAATTGTTTTTCTATGATAATAATTAAAAAGTAGTATGTATAATCATTCTAACATTTCATGTACGGAATTTTTGGATCATTTAATTCTATTTTTTATTTTGGCTAATTTTTATGATATATTATATTTCTCATAACATAGTAGGAAGGTAGTATAATGGTACGATAGCATGATTTATGTAATACCACCAGTAACGGTGTTATTACCTATTTAGTCGTTATATGGTAGTCAATCTCAAAATACCAATAATATGGTAAATGATATCGTTCAGTTTTCCATCATTATAATCACTGCTCACCCCTACGATTGACACTCATTCTTCAATTGTCTTTATACATAAAGATGGAATTAACTAATGTTTGCTATAGAAGGAAAGTGATTAAATAATTATAATTGTTGGGAAGTGGAACCATTTAAGCGCATTTACATTAGATTCACTATAAGGGATTACTTTTTTTAGGTAATTAAAAACTAAATAATGTTATTTTTGTATACATCCGATTACCTAGTGGTTACTTAAAATGAAATTTTTTTAAAGTGATTCTCCAAATACAAAGAATCATTATTTATTACTTAAATATATAAATTAATTCAGTAGCTTAGATGCTTTATTTCGACAATTAAAGTTAATGGAAAGCAACCTTCTTCTTTTCCTACTACAAGAGCTTGAGTAGCGTGCAAATGGCAAATTCTTGGGTGTAAGAGCATATCCAACTACACTCAGCAAAATAACTACTCAAAATATATTTAAATATTTAATTCATTACTTTAGGTAGCAACTTTTTAAAATGCACTCCAAGCACGCTCTCTGTTTTATCTAACTACTTCAACTCACTCTCAATATTTGATGAGAGAGAAGTTGGCTCTCTATATTTGATGAGAGATAAGAGGTTTAGGCAAAATGGAGAGAGAGATATTGAGCCGGTTGGAGCACATGCGTTTGGGGTTTTGCTAGCCAAAATAACTAAAAGTGTTATTTGATTAGCTGCGTTGGAGATACTCTTACATGCTACACTAAATATCAGATTTCTTAGTGCAATTTGACATTCAGTATACCTAATTCACGAGGAGAAGAAAGCGGAAGAAAAAAAAAAAAGGAGTGGTAGAAAATGTTTACCGTAACGGAACAAGGAGGTCTGTCCAGCACCATCTGTCCAGCCATGGTGCTAGATAAATCTTGCTTATCGCATCTAATTATTTATTTTAAGATTAATGATTGAGGTTAAATGTATAAATTAGGTATAAATTTTAAATTTTAAAAAATTAATTAATTTAACTACTAAATTTTAATATAAATAATTCAAATACTATGGACGAAATTTATCGAACATACCTTATGGGCAGACCCCTTGATCCAGGGATGATAGCATTGAGACAAAGTAACTTTGTACCAATGTCAAACAATTTGGTCCTACGGGTAGACTTTGGTCAATTAATTCTGGTTATTGTCACTTGTCAGTGAGTAGATGTATAAACTTGAATCTAACATACATTTGTTTTTTGGGAAAATTACACTTTACCCCCACAAGGTTTCTGATAATTTCAGAAAACCTTCTAAGGTCTGTGAATTTACATATTCTGACCATGACTTTCATTTCTATTTCACTTTACCCCCACATTTTCATGGAGCAAAGTGAAAATCAGATTATTTTTTAGACTAATTACAGATTTTCCAAAAATAACCCTTAAATAGTACCTTTTGTCTAGTTTTTATTATTTCTTATGCAATAAATAAATTAATGTATTTTTCTTAAAAATATGATGATAGTTTTTTGTTTTTACTTTTTATCAAATATGGGCTTCAAAATTCAAAAAATAAGGAGATGAAGTGAGGGTAATATGGTTCTTTTACATTAAAATCAAATTTTGGTTATAATTTGGGGACAACGTTTAATTTCCAATACGTGGAGAGGTAATCTGAAATAATCAGAAACTTTATGCGGTCAAAGTGTAATTTACCCCGTTTTTTTTAATAATCCAGAAGAAAAAAAAAACATAGTTATGTACCATAATAATTAGAGCATTTCCACCAGTTATTTTAAAGGAGAATTTTATGAGCAACCAAAATAAAAAAATATGTAACATTAGTATTTTTATATTTTTTAGTATTTATAAAAAAAAATTATAAATATTGCAATAGATTTTTCAATGAAAAAATATACTACTCAAATTTTATATAAGTGAAAAAATATATTAAAAATTATTTTTATTACAAAAACTATAAAACCCTAATTAAGATTCAAAAATATATATTTTTTAATATAATATATAATTATAGAAATAAATTTTTATAAATTTTATAAAAAGACTGGTGTGAATAATTTTAAATATATGAATTTCTTGTAGAAAAAATGCACTTCTAAAAAGTGAGATTTATAAATCAAATGAGAATCGTTGGTGAGAATGCTCTTACAGTAATCTTTCTATAAGTGAGATTTCTCCCCTTTGATTTTTTAAATAAGAAATTTTAGATGAGAAATGTGTCACACTAATTTTTTTATTTTTCCATATTTACAGATAATTTTATAGAAATACAATAATATATTTCTCAATAGGTAAATTTACTATACACGATTTTTTTAATTTAATTTTTTTTTCCCACCAAAACTATAAATACTAATTAAGATTTGAAAAAACATATTTTTTTATATTGTATTATAATATTTACAATCATTCTAATAATTTTTAACAAGTTTTATATAAAAAACTAGTGTGAGCAATTTCTAAAATGCTGATTTTAATATGAGAAATAAACGTATACAAAGAGAAACGTATAAATTAAATAACAAAGACTAGATCGAAAACTCTTAGTAACGTGTTCCATGTGATCCAGAACCACTCTTCTCTAGTATAAGGTTGTGGTTTCAATTTTCCCGTTTTCCGCCTATGAATTCTAAATAATAATAACCAGTAACGCAAAATTGGACAATGATAAAAAAATTAAAAATAATAAAAAGAGGAGTCCGAAATTAATAATACCATCCAAAGTAACATTTAGCAATGAAAATACATATTCTTATTAAAATCAAATTTACGTCAACTTTTGGTCAAACTATAATGTGATAGTAAAATTATTTTTTTAAGAGATACGGACGGTATATCAAACTCATGCACCGTCGGCTCGTAGAATTGTGTCAAATATCTTATAAATTAATCAATTAGTTAATTTAAAAAAAATATTCTCTCTCTTTGGATATAAAAAATTGCTTTAAAAAAAACAAAAAACATCCATATGGAGAAAAGTTTGTGCTCCAGCGAATACACTCCCCTCTCTCTCCCCCTCCATCGAACAGAACAATCATGCATAACTGAGCAATGGTGTAAGACCTTATAAGTTAAGCGACTAAAATTAAATTAATAATTTTAAAAGATATTCGAGTTCTGAAATTCGAATATTAGAAGTCGACAAATAAATTCTTGTTTGTTTCAATTCATTTTTTACCTCGCATCACTATCGATGTTTACCCATATTTCATCATCTATATTTTTTCATACTTCATCATTTTTTATATTCGCACTTCATTAATTTTATAGTTCGTGCAAATCATAAAAAACTTATACTTATGGATGAGAATGAGGACTTACACTATATTTATTATCTTATTCTTCATTTCATATTGTTTTCTTTTGAAAAATTGTTAATACTACTTTGGCTTTGCAAAATTTGCTTATTCCGGGAAGATAAGACGTCCGAGAGGAAAACTGATCACAAATTCAGTTTTATCGTCTCGTCCTCGTCATTTTGATGACTCGTATTCTGGTAGTAACTTCTGGAATAATTTCCTAGTTTTTCCAAGCAATCATTTGGTCGTCGGATTGCGTAAGCTAAAAAATTTGAGTTATATGTTATTAAATTAATAGAGCAAATATTAGTTTCGAGGTTTTTATAATCAGTTAAAAACTTGTCTAAATTTGAAGTTAATTATATCTTTCTGCCATTTTGTTACGATTTAAGAAATCCGGCCTCTATTTTGATACCTTTACAAGTCTAATTGAAATTTGTTGAAAATATGAAACTTGTAGATAAAAGACATACCTTTCTAACTATAAATTTTGAGCTCAAATTGATTTATGGTTTGAGAAATATTGTCAAAATACCGAGCCACTGTGAGACTAATATTCTATTATGACACAACTATTTTGGCCTCTAATTTAACCTCTTTACGATTTAAAATAAATTATACTCAAATACGAAATTTGTTTATAATTGATATATATTGTTAACCGTGAAGTGTGGGTTTAAAAGGAGTTACAGGTTGAGAAATATAGTCAAATTACTGAGCTACTGTCAGTCTGAAATTCTATTGCAACTCAAGTATTTCAGTCTCTAATTTGACTTTTTTATACATCAAATTATTTTTTTTTCAAAACACAAAAGTTATATATAAATGAAATGTCTTTTAACACTATCTAATAAGCCTTAATTTGATTTATGGTTTGAGAAATGTTGTAAAAATACCCAACTATTGTCAATCTGCAGTTCTGTTACAACATGAACACTTCGGACTATACTTTGGTCCCTCTAAACTTTGAATTATTATTTTTTTCACAATATGAAAGTTTTAAATAAATGACATATCTTTATAACTGTAAAATTTGGGCTCAAATGGATATATGGTATATGAGATATGGTCAAAATACCGAACTATTTGTTTTGATATAATACTAAAAATTCTAAAAAATAAAATTTGATTAGTAATCATTTTTGTAACTATGAGTTGAGTTATAAATAATGTACTATATATTAGAACAGTATGGAGAAGGTATAGGTAACTGAA
>MKEJ01032084.1:0-13372 GCA_001753735.1 Embelia ribes
AGGGGGGGCAATTGCCCCCCCTTGTATGCACTTAGCTCCGCCAGTGCTCATAGACTAACTTCTTTACCTGCACTCATCCATTCAAATGCAATAACCTTTGTGATTTTTTGCCACATCCGGACGTCGATGTAACATGTCGCTTCGGAAGAACGCCCTAGCTTACACCCTTACCAATTTAACACTATACCCCGGGTCCTATGCAATGCGTTTCGGAGGGAACACCACAGCCCTTGCCAATTTGACCCTACATCCGGGATCAGATGTAACGCGTTGTTGAGTAGGGAATGTCCCAACGAATTTTTTATTTGGTTTCATTTCATGTGGTGTGACTGTTTTTTTATAGTTGATCGTCAACCTACCGCAACCCTTCTCATTTATCCTAATTTGGGACAAACTATGTATCTTAAAATACATAGGTGGCCAAAGTGTAAGCAAATTTTGTTTTTAAGTGGTGCCAAAGCTCCAGCTATGTTTTTAGTACTCTCAAGAAAATGAATGGACAATTAGAAAGATTCTTAGGGTGTCTTTTCCCATAAATAAAAAGATAATGAGTTTATTAATGAATATGTGTTGAAATTAAACGAGTTTCTCTTTACATTTTTTTATGTTAATAATTAAATCTGGCCCATGGTAGAAAATTTATCGTTAATCTTCTCTATGTAATGGGTGGAAATGAGTGTCTTGATAAACTTTGAACCACAAGTCTGCCATCCAAAATGTGTCAGGTCCAAAACATAACGTACCCAATTCTCAATATTCTACATACACTCCATTTAGAATTCACAAAATTATGAGTTGATTATTTTGAAAAAAATTAATTTTTGAAAATTTTGCTACCAAGCAATAAAAAGCTACAAAAACTTGATGCTTTAATCATAGTACAATGTGGTAATGGTTTAAAGGACCATGAGAGTTGTTATCAAACTAGGATGATAATCATCATCATGATAGTCAGTATGGGGGCATATATGATTGCGTAGAACAATGAAAATGAACAGGGAGCACCAAAAGAGAAATGGAATCCAAGGAAAGACATTGATAGCCATAAATGAAAAAAAATAATAATAATAATAAAGAAAAAATACATATGATTACTTTTCCAAATTAAGTGAAAAGCTAAAAGTCTAACTTCCCACTGTGTCAACGCGTGTCAGAATTCATTAGCTATTTATGTTGTATCGCATTTTAATGTATTACAATAAATTTCTGCGAATAATACGGCCTAAAATTTTGTGTCGGTGTTTATATTCCTTTAATTAAATAAAGATGATAAACGAGATTAAATGAGACAAAGATTTAGAATTTGTCCATATGCATGGAGGGAAAGATTAAATGATCATAATGCACGGATCAACAATGAATTGCAAAGTTTATCAACAAAAGTTCTTGTTTTGTTTGATTTAAAAAAAAATTCAAATAACAATATTGCACTGGAATATAAATAGTATCCCTATATCTATCAAATCAATGAAACATGTTTATTTTTTTGTCTTCTGTGGTCCTCAAATATCAGTTTTGGAGGCAGATGAGTTGATCATTATAACCTGTTTCAATTTTTCTGAACTCATTTTAAGTTATATTTTTTGTTTACAAAATTCAGGAATATTATCCATCCCGAAATGTGACAAAAAGAAACGGAAGGTGAAAAAGGTGTACTGAAGCTGTCTTGTGCTAGTGTGGGTCCCACGTGGACATAATTTTTGTCTCTCTCTTTTCTTTTTCACCCTCATTAATATAAGTTTTCGTACCCAAAACGCAAAGGTTGGAAAATGCCACCACGAAAACGATAATAAATTTATAATTCCATATAAGCAATCATTTCCTTTCACCACCCTTTGTGTTAAAAAAAGAAGAAGAAGTTAAAGGTCCATTTTATTGCAATATGTTGTGATGTTCGCATTAAACGTATTGAGTACTATATTTTAATAGTCACGAAATATGATGATAGTGATTAGACTCATCGTTTCTATACATTATGTATTGCAACTTATCATTAAGATAATTAACTCAAAGTTTCGAATATTAGGAAACCAAAAAATTGGGACTTCATCTCATCACTCTTATGCAAATGGCCGATGGCACTTTTGTATTGCTATATACAAATTTCTCTTTACACGTAGAGTTCAAAGTATAAAGATGTTACCTTGGTCGAATGTTTGGATCGAGTATATGTAGTGAGATTATGTGCGTAACTTAAATACAAGAAAATACAAAACAATCTACTTTGAATGGTATAATATTGCATGGACGGTTCATTTTCTAGTAATTGTCGTGATCATCTAATCAATATGCACAATAGATTAGTATTCAATTTGTTAAGATAATATCACTCATGTTCTAAATGTCACAAATACATCAATATGCCAGCTAAGTCGCTAATGGGTGGCACTAGAGGTCAATACTATCATGTACCCACCATTTTAGGATCTTTAATATACAATTGATTAGCTTAAGCTAAAAGTTGAAATAATATTTAAAGCATAATTATTTGAGTTGTCTCTATCTCATTACGATTACGTTACTAGATTGTTTAGTCATTGTTAAAGAGATTAGGTGATTGATGTCGCGTTAATCCTTCAGTCATATTAAGTTGATACCCTAAGAACAGTTGCTAAAAAAATAAAACATCTTATTTCGACATTTTGTGCAAGAATATAGAAAAATTTTAAAAAGCATAAATTTTGTGTGTGTGTATATATACTGTTCGTGACAAAGATATTGGTCTGTAATCTATATATATCTTAATTTTTCCTGTATCTGATTTTGGAAAGTACCTTTTAGGTTTCAATTACCACAATATGAATCGAGTTCGAATTAACCACATAAAAGTTTGAAGAGGCTCTTTTCAACTCTGCTCGAGCTAGTACACCCCTCTATTGCCCACTGTGTTGCATTGTGTAAATTATTTTATTTTTCGCTCTTTGTTATCAATGCGTTATTAATCACTACTACTATTTATTATTAACAAGTGTGTGGCACCAATAGAACAAGAGGTCAAACAACTTGCGATCATGGGACTTTTGGTCGCCATAAGGTTTTCAACTTAAGACTTCATTCATGTTAAACTCATATAAATAAGTGTGACTTCTTAGCAAAAATATGCGTGACTGCTTAGGAAAGTATTAATTGTGAATTAAATTAATGCAGAATTATTCACAAATAATACCATTAATTTTAGAAAGTTCAGTTGAAATTTAATTTGCCAACTGTTCCATTTTTCACTTGTAACATGAAAATTATGTGAAAGCCATTGAGATGCTCAACGTGTTATCAAAATTTTGATCTTGGTAATAAGGACAAGGCATAATTATACGTAGGCTTGGCTAACAACTTTTAAGTTGCATGTGTGCGCAATTTAATTTAGTTTTAATGTGGTAGTTGAGCTATCTTATTCACTAATTAACTACATTGGCACAACTTTAAATACTGGTATAATTTGGGACCAGGCGAGTAAATTTGAACTTTTAATTTTTAAAGTAACAGTGGATGCTAAAATTATTTTTTAATATCAACTGTTGGTTTAAAAATAAATGGATTAGTTGTACGGTTACCCTACAGTACAACTCGACAGTCCCTAAACTCGAGAAATTCATATAAATTGGTTGATGTACTAATTCGCATGTAATTATATTTTTGACAATTGGTACTTAAAGTTTTTCCTGCTGGACCGCATCAAAATATTTTGGAACAATATTCATCATCAGCATTTTAACAGGGAAAATTAAATATTATAGGATTACTGAGATAATTATTAAGAGTGATGCAATAAGTTTTGAGTTTTTTCCCATGTTTTAGCTATCGATGCTTTGTTTTATTTATTTTTTTCAGAAGGCATTTGGAAATTTTTTTTCTAATACTTTTAAAAACACACACACACACACACAAAAGGCGTATGCAGATTACTTGATGGAAGGACTTGTTCATCGGCTGAATATTTAGTTCACTTCAAAACAACGAGAACTAAGATACATAATCTTCGATCAACTAGTAAAGTTTTTGTCTTTAATTATTATTCTCATTTTCGCTCTCATTTTTATTTTCATAAATTTTTTGTTTATAATCATAATATTTTTATGCTCCCGTTCCCATAACACATTCTACATACTTAAATACTTAAACCAAGAATATGATTTTCATTTTTTCAAAATCAATTTCTTTTTTATATTTTAAATTCTGCCGACGGATGCCGACAATAACTGTTGCACATAAAATGGGCCAAAATAGCAAAATGTAAAATGGGCCAAAATAGTAAAATATTATTTTCATCCAAAATTTCTATCTAATTTTTTACCTACAAATTTGATAAGTTAAATTTTAATTTAGTCGTTAATATAATAGCTCTAAATTTTAATCATATAAAAAAAAATATAACTTCAGTAGATAAAAAAATTAAATACATTTTGTCAATGCGGGTATTATTCAATGTTCATTTACCCTCGAGTACATAAATCGTGTCTTACGTGGACCAATAGAATTTTTGCTAGTAGTCAACTATTAACTCGATGAATTAACTAACCCAAGACACAATTCTCCCTCTACTCAATCCACTCGTTCACCTATTTTTATTTTTTGCTTTTCAACAATTCCAAATATTCGCAATAGCTATCTCTATTGTTACCAATCTATTACTTCCATTATTAGCTTATTCTAGTTAAAATTAATTTTTTTTGTGATCTAAATAATTTTGTTTAATTTTTTACTCTTTCTTGTCACCCCATAATTTATTGGCATTTTGTGCTGCACCTTTTTTTCTATCCACATAAAGTTTGTTTAAATTAATATCTTAAAATATCAATTTATTTTGCTGATTATTATTCATAAAGTTACTAATGATCATACAAGAAGTATTTGAAAAGATTTTGTTGTTACATAGTGGAAATTAATACAATAAAGAAATCATTTTTTACGCATGCACCCAAGTTATTTTCTAGACATGTAAAAATGAAAAACAATAACATCATTAACACAAACCCTAAATATCTATCTATATAAAAAGAAGTGCAATTTATCAATTCTCAATATCAAGGATATTAATGCCAATTACCAAACTGAAAAGAAAAGGTAAATTGAAATATGGCTTCAACTTTAACGGAAAAAATAAGTTGCCTAAAATTTTTAATACTTGGGTCAGATATGGTAGTGTTGTCTCATAAAATAGAACCTGAAATTACATAAAATAAAAATTAATCAATACAATTACTTATTATATTCATATATATTCATATATCGTGAAACATGATATCTTCTAGTAATAGATTACTAATATTTATGGTACCAAGAAACATGCTATATTCACATATCTGTGTATCTTGCCGAGAATTTTCGATAATTGTATTTGAATTTGTGCTTCAAGACAATTCCTTTAAATAAATATATTTTATAGACATTACCCCCTTAGTAGCCGATGAGTAATTCACCCATTCTTTTCTAATATTAAAATCTTTTAATCTTCCATAGTTGTTATATAAAATGCAAAAGCAAATTGGTCCAAATCAAATTCCATACCAATTACAGGGGTGTTTGTGTCGGTTGCTTTTGGTGTGACACATTGTGACTCATCATTAAAATTTAATCTCCTTGATATGTTGCATCCAATTGGCAATTTCATTGAAATCATTCTACAAAATAATAATTTTACCAAAATCATATACTTACTACTAACAAAAAGTATAAATAAAAAAAACATTTTATACCTATCAATAACAAAAGTAATGGAAGAGTATGATTATCTTTCCTGACGATGATGATAATATTAGCTTAAGGAAATAGAATTAACTGTGAAAATTCGTTTCTACATAAAGAAGATAGAAAGATAATTGGGATAGGTGAGAGAAAATAGGGATTGAGTGAAGAGAAAATGGGTCTTGGGTTAATTAACTCACCTAATTAATAGTTGAAAATTAACAAAAATCCTATTGGTTCACATAAGACAGAATTTATGTACAAGAAAGTATGTAATGGATAAAAATTGAACCCTTTATTTCTCGCCAAAATAAAAACGGCAGACGAGTTGTCCCTTGTGTTCGCCACGTGTCATCTTTGATAGGAGTACGTGGTCCTTATCGGATATATAGCAAATTATAAAAATATAATACCAAATTGTTATATTTTAATGATAAATTATTATAAAATTTTAAAATATATATATATTGTAATCATTTTTAAATAAAAAATATTAGAAGTAATTTTTTTTTTAAATTATAGTAATTTATTTTGAATTCACGTTAATTTATGCTTGTACTGAGAGGACAGTCCCGCACTGGTTTCTGACAAGCATGCAAAGGACTATTGGACCCACCTCTAATTTTAGACTTTTAGTAACTAGTACGGTTAATGTGCAGTAAAAGAAAATAATATGTCAAAACTCAACAAATAGTAAGTAGACTTTCTTATTTTTACTTAAGAATATTTAATCATTATAAAATTAAATATATTAATAAAATTTATCTATATTTGTTGAAAATTAGAATATGAAAAGCCAATGAGTTTGGTTTTGTAATTTATATTTCATTCAAATTTTGAAAAATTACTATATAAGTTTTTTTTTATCTCAAAATTATATGGCAGGCCAATCAGACCTTTTATATGTGGAGAAGAGAGTACACCAATGGATTACTTTGTATATCGTATTGATATATATTAAATCATAATTATCATAAATTTGTGATTAAAAAATTGCTATCCAAGTAACATTTCTTTTGAAGAAAAAGTGGTGAGAGCTGTCATCATGAAAATTTTCCCCTACACATACGATTCCGCTCCAAACTCGCGAATTAACGAATTTTGGGCCAATTCGTGCACAATTGCACACTGATGAGGATCAATTCGTAAAGTTATTTAAATAGGGGACGAACGTGTAATAATTAAAAAGTTTGAAATGCACCGCGTGGGACATCACAGAGTCAAGGGCCACGTGGGCTATGGGGGCATCACAGTGAATTTGAAACCATTCTCTTATTGCGCTGTAGAGTACATCCGCCATGTGGGCCATGGGCCATTACAAGGTTATTGACTTTTCACACTATTTTTTCTTTATATTTCTTTTCATTTTATTGTTACGTATAAATACAATAATTTATATGAATTATTTTTCTTTCATAATAATATAAAGTTTGGTTTTAAAAAATTAAAATAATTCGTTACATATTTTAGTGAAAAAAAAATTGTATATTATAATAAATTAACTAAAATTTATATATCATTCATTTTTTCTTATTTGAGACATGAGCTAACTTTTTAAAAATTTTAGTACTGCAAAATGTGTAATAAAATTACATATAAAATGATAAACATACAAATTGTCTATGAAAAAATTGATTTTGTAGTTAGTAGTCAAAATAAAAATAATTAGTATTGTTAAAATATATATTAAAATTATTAAAAAAATAGGCGCTCTCGAGATACTCTCGAATTGAAAGCTTTCAAAATTTGACGTTCTTTCATTCTTGCTTCCACTTTCACTCTTGCTCCAGCTCTCAACACGTGTAAGTGACTTAGGTTTTGAATGTTAAGGCATAATAATTTAATTATTTCAAATAAAGGAAATGAGATGAGTTCAGAGTAATTACTAAGCTATTTTAATTTGTATTAACTCGAATTTTTTAATTGTATCAGACAAAAAAGAGAGCAACGCAAACGAAAGGTTTCACTTGGGCAAGGGCAATTAAAAATCGTGATACGCAAGCAAAATGTAATTCAGTTTTTCATGAAACTATAATAAACTACCTTTTAATGCGTTGTCATTGTCATTTTATTCATTTTTTTCCTCGTGCTAGTAATTTTAATCAATAAAAATGATTTTTTTTAAAAAGGGTCTTTATTGGAAGAAGCGATTCTTGAAAAGGATAAATATTTATTACCATCACATCATCACAAATTTCGAATGTAACTCTTTTTCTCTAATTGGACACATATGCTGCATCTATTAATGTAGAATGTCTTGTCATTTATCGAAACAATAAATTTCTCATACCTAAGGCTACTCCAAGGGCCATTTACTAAATTACCCTTTTTACTCGTAACATTTTAATGTCCTTTTGTTGCCTTGTTCCTTACATTTTGAACAATATTACAAATACTTTTAAGCTATTTATCCAACTATTGTGCCACTTACCAAATGTACATACAGAGAAACTTTTGTGCTTTTAGCAGTGTGACGGTTCATACATAGAGTTACAACTATCGAATTGAAGGAGGAACTCTAACATGCTCTAATGCCTCGCGCGAGATATGCGGACAGTTGCTTGCTTGTTGGAATTTAAGGCTCTCAAATTCCTAATTGATTCTACCTCATATATTTGTTGTTTCTGTAGTGCAATAATTTTTTATTAAACTAAAAATTAACAATAACATAAATAAATTATAATAGAAAAATTATAAAACTTACTTGTCAAACTTTCTGTATTTGCAATGATCTGATTCGTAAAAAACGTTGTAGTTGAATCACGAAGGTTTCGGATGTAATTTAGGACGAGACCAGTGTACCACATTGTCCCCTTAAATCTTTGTTTTCTGGCCTCTTTATTAACTTCAGACCGTCGTCGACATCGGATTCTCATGGTACAACAACCTTCTCGCAAGTTCAAATGGAAGCGATACTCCGAACTCCAATCGATCATTTCGCAACACGATACTCTCTTACGACTTTCTAAAATGCTATGAAAAAATATGCGATGTGTGCGAATATATTTTTTCATAATTTTGGGAGTAATTATAATGAATAAAACATGTTGGGGGATCGTATATATTTATAAAAATAAAAGAGTCTCTTCAACCATTGCAATTTTCAATTTAATTGGTGGTACTTGCAAATAGTTATAACTTATGGGTCAAATGATGCAAGTTTTTGAAGGAAACTAATTTTTCCGCTAAAAAATTAATTAATAATTGGAAGAAAAAGTCCCGCGGGTCAAACTCGGATCAAAGCAGACCCATACTCGGGTCAAACATGACCCGGACCTATGGAACATCTGATTGGGCCATTTTACTGGCCCAAATCATAATTAAATAAATGATTATTTAATATTGGCTCAAACCAAATATGGACTTAAACTTTTCTCTCACAAATTATTTTAGATCTCAATAAGCCTAACTTTTATACCAAATATTTGACTCATATAATATTCGATTTTCCAAAATCAAATCAATGTGGAATACTTCTTTTAAAAATTTATCTCCACCTCTTTTTCCTATTTGCCCACTTTAATGGGCACTATTTTAAACCCTTATACCATTTACACCCGATAATCGTTCGGATTTATTAATGACTCATTAGAAATACCTTATAAAAGACTTTCCAAATAATTCGGAACCGTCAAATTCCAAAAGTTAAAAAACAAATAAGCCTAATAATTATAAAATTTCTAAAAATTCCAACAATATTGCTTAATAGCCGTATGCACGTTAGAGCAAAAAAGTTTATTATTTTGCGGGAAAAGTTTATACCATGCTAAATGCTATAATCGGACGAAATTGGACAGATTGACTAACAATAGTCTCACGACATCTCGAACAAAGTTAACTAGTACAGACTACAATAAACAATTGCCATTATTTTTTAATAAAGAAAATAATATTTTTCGTTCCACTATATATTATTGTGATCTTAGTATTATTCTGTTGATGTTTCTTGTTTATTTGTTATATTTCTACTAGCGTGGAACCTGTACAATACACGAATTATTTGGAAAGTATTTTTTTTTAGTAGTTTTGTTTTTCATAAAAAAGGATAAATTTTTCTTCTTTTTTTTTCTATGATAAATTTTCTGTTCTATTCTTTCCAACTTTTTTTTAATAACTTTATCAGAAAAAAAAGTAATATACATTATATTAAGTATAGTTTTGGTAGGAATATTACTAAAATAATATATCTAAAATGTTATTGGTTATTAGACACCTGCCAAAAAAATTAACACGGATTTCATTTTTGCATATTTGATTCGATTTTTCACAATATGTTTTTGATAAGTCTTACCTTTTGTAAGATACCTTCTTTTTTTTTTTTCCATTTGTTTTATAAACTTCTAAAAAATTTACAAATCAATTAGAATAATATTCGAAAATTAGTGGGAATCTTGGTTAATAGGTAATTACATTATAGTAATAATATTTTTAGCTACTAAAAGTTATAAATTTTTGAGATACGTGTCAAATGATTAATGTACTTTTGTGGTGATTAAATGGAAATAACTGAAGGCACGGAATATGTAAGATGTGATCATTTGTAATGAATCCTTTAATCTACTTGTATGTCCATACTACATAGGAGCTTTAGGATATTTTTTATTTAACTAATTGTGAGTACAAAGTAAATAATACTATTTCAATGTAAAAAAAAAAAAAAGAATGGAATAGCAATTACTCATTGTGGGGATTGGAAAGTGATTGATTATGAAAGCTCAACCTCAAAAAAAATTCTACATTTTTGTTTGTTAGCGCTTTTTTGTATAACTAAAAAGTGATTCTTGGGGAAGTTGTTAAAAAGCAAAAGTTTTGTTCGAGCCCTTTTCTAAGTAAAGTGGCGCAAGGGCTAATCAGAGCAAAAGGTCGTTACTATTGAATTGTACCAACTAACCATCTTTGGAAAATTGTTATTATTATATACAAAATCAGATTAAATGCATGAATTAAGATATGAAAAAATTTATAGGTGCCTATATGTAGAAAACTTCATCCATATTTATATGAGTGTCGGATTTTTTACTAATTAATTATTTATATATCAAAGTGTAATTATACATCACTTTTTACTAGAATTTTTTCTTTTTTGTTGCTAAAATACCTTGCTTCTCTCATCCACTTATTGTCCACCTCAAACGATGTAACATGATATTGTCGTACATTTTTTTCATAAGACACGTTATGTTTTTTTTATAAACGGCAAAAAAAAGGTCAAAAAAAGAAATAATATAATTAATATGCCCATTGTATATGCTATTGGAGTATTGTGAAAATTCCATTTCGGAGCTTCTGTCGGTGGCTCCTAGGGGGTAACATTTGTGACTATCTTTATAAGTGCTTGGCCAAAACTTTACACTTGTCATTGTTATTGTTGTTTCTATCTCTTTTAAGTAATTATTTTTTTTGGAAGACTAACAGCATTCATAGCAGCATTTTTTATTTTGTTTTTAAAATTTTTATTTTTAGAAATTTATTTTTCATAGAAAATAAAAATAAATAGCACTAGATTTTATAAAAAATTATTTTTATGCATAAAAAATATTAATATAAAAAAAATTTAAAAATAATATTTATTTATTTAATTTTTTTTATAAAATAACAGCTTACTGATTTACTTTTATATTTTTCTCATTCTGAATCATAATTTGATTCTGATGATGGAATTGTAGAATTATTATCTGAATCCGATAGTAATTCGAGTTCATTAGAAGAGTTCAAGCCCCCATCTCAAAGTTGTGGTAAGGATTGTTGTAATTTGAATGCAGAAAATAATTATATTATTGGAAAGTTATTGTAGAAATGAATGGTTTAAGTTAGGTCTGACATTTAAATTGTACAATTGGATCATATATGCATAACCTAGATTGCTTATATGAGTAATATCTTATTAATATACATGGCCTTGATACCATACCAAGTTGTGCAAAATTTCATGCCAGTCATAAACCCCATTAGTCAGTGTAGTGAGTCATAAGAGAAAATGTTATTTAAAAAGGAATCACTCCAAAAATTTATGCCATCTTAGACTTTAACACGACTTAAGTGGCGTTTCTTGTGTCAGACCATCCATCTACGATTCAGTTGCACACAACCGGGATTATTATAACATATTACTTATATATGATAAGTAGATTAGACATCTATGATCCTCATAAGAACTTAACTTTTACAAATTTATTAAATACACAAATATATTACAGAGAGATAAGGTAGCACACTTACAGTCTCAGCCGCAAATTGAGATAGCACACATATATTACAAGAGATAGAGGGTGAACGCTTATATTAGAGAGAGAAAGAGAGAGGGGAGAGAGAGAGGTTCTAAGAAGTTCTGCCTCTGAATAAACACAACATACATATTTATATACAAAAACTCGAGCAGGTAGCCGGTGACCGGCTAACCGAACAGTGCCGATTTTCTGCTGACCGAATAGAAAAAAAGTGCTTAAATAAGTGCAGCGAATGTTTGAAGTGATATGTGGGGTCCACCTATCTGAACAGTTGTTCTAATATTGCTGTATGACGTCATGCATGACATTATTTTCCAATTATTAGTGTCGTTTATCCTGATTTGATGACTACAGTCAAGTCATTGCCTGGGATTTAATTATTTAGACTTTTTCTTTTCCTTTACTAGATACCTTAGTAATAAGAACATCTGTAAAGGAGCTCCAGTAATCTTCAAGGGATGGTTCTTCTAGCTCATTAGGATCTCAATCTTTTCCAGCTATTGAAGTTTCTCTTGTTTTCCTCTGAATGTATAAAGGTATCATCATCTGATATGGCTTGAATAAGTTGTTCTTACATATAGTCCATAATCTTAGCCATTATTTCTTCAGGGGTTAATTAAGGATTTTGTTCTTTTAAAAGATTGAATTTTTTTTGTAAAATGATTACCAATTATGGGTAAGGAATGCTTTGGTTTAAGATCAATTAAGGCTTTTGTATGTTGTTCAATTGTTTCAATCATTTTGTCCTATTGTGATTCAAACCCTTTCCACCATTCATAATAAAATATTCTTTTAAGGGTTGGACGGCCAATATGTTTTTCATCACAAATAGCATCCCATCTCCATATCCAAGAAATACTGAATGTTATGAAAAATTGAGTAATTGTCTTTGAAATGGGATAATTTTTCTTATTGGGAAGAGATAGGAATATTGCAATCTACTCATTGGTGATGCCTCTAATTTTTTCTGGTAGAATGTAAAGGACTGGACCAAAGTATCTCACCAAACAAAAAATCAATTAGGTAAATTTTGTTGAGATTGAATAACTTCATGACTCTTTTGAAAAACCAAGAATGGGTTTTTATGGGATTCTGATAATAGAAAGTGTTATAAAACACTTGTTGATAGCCCAGTAATTAAACTTATGATCTAATAGAGAGGGTATGGGTTTGGATTCGTTTAAAGATAGACCTCATTTTTTAAGACTAATATTATTCTTCATATATGTCTTACTGTATCGAAAAGGGTTGTTTATCCTATTCTCATATTTGTGCTATAAACAAAGTCGTAAACACATTGATATAGGTATATTCGTTGGTTGCTCATCTCAATTTATGTGCCAAATTGTAGGGGCATTATTTATCAATTTTAATTTAGATATGAACTTATGGCATTGTGTTTTACATATTTAATATAGGTTTTATTACTGTGGGTTGGACTATTTCAAAGCAATAGCCAAGTT
>MKEJ01032087.1:0-10327 GCA_001753735.1 Embelia ribes
GGGGGCGGCGCGGGGGGGTTGTGGGATATAAAGGAATTAGATAGGAAGATGTAATGAGAACTTTAATACTACCTAATCATTGGAAGGGGTTCTCCAAATATAGCTAAAATAAAATCACAATACTGGTACCTAACAAAAGGAAGAAGGCTCTTCAAATTCGGGCAATTAGAGAAGCGAATATCATTGAGGTTATCATAGATCCATATACTCAATTAAGTACCGGCATTGAAATTCCTTGTTGGTAAACGTCTCCGTGCTGAGCTTATTGCATTGAATCATATCCATCTTGTGACAATTTGAAAATTTATTGATTATACATAGGGATTTATGTCACTACAAACAGAGATCACTCTGCTGTTATATGCTTTTCAGTTTGTAGTCCAGGAATCTTATGAATTATTACCAAGTTTAGATTTTCTGTATAATGCAATGGGTTTTGGGTGGTGGAGAGAGAGATGCCTAAACAGTGCCAAGGTACTTAAGAATGGGTATGGACTGGAGATTCTTAAACGATTGGCAATGCAAGAAGTGTACACCTCTAATATGAGTACCATCCCAATGAATTACCTCTCGCTTGGGAATTTTATGCTTGGTGTATTTACACCGTAGTTTAACATTGAGGAATCTGTATTATTTATCTCCGTGTTTAGATTATTATGTGCAGTAGCTTTTGGGTGGCATGTAAATAAGACTAGCAAATCTCAAGTCGTAGCTGGTAAGGTAGCAATGGATGGCACTTCATTTAAGAAGTTAAGATTTTTCCTAATCTATTTTGACATTATTGTTTCTGTAATAATGGAATATATTGTACACTGAGGGAAAATGGGACAGGCCAAAATAAATTATAGAGAATCTCGGAGAATGTTAATCCTACCTTACCAGTGGAATATTTTTTGAACATGCTTGAGTGTTTAACATGACCACAGTGCATAAGAATATCTGTGGGAAGGAGATATTTAAAAGACTGGAATGTAAGGACTAAATACACACCAGTCTCTCCAATTAGTACCTAACAATGAGATTAGAGCATAGTTAGTTGTAGCTGTATATTCTAACATGGACTACCATTATTGTTAATATAATAAGATGAAATTTAGAAACTGTGGCTTGCAGGACGTTTCTTTTCCCTTCTATATAAGCCATTTGTTGCATCAGTAAATTAAGTGCTGATTTATCTATTTAAGGCTCCTCTATTTCCAAATCTCCAGACATAAAAGAAATGAAGTTTTTTCATATCGACCAACTTAATTCTTTGTACTGGTTTCTGTTTTGATGGATATTGACTCTGTCTCCTACCTTTTGCTTTTTTGGCAGGGTTATAAAATTATTGGTTCACACAGTGGTGTTAAAATATGCAGATGGACTAAGGCTCAACTTAGAGGCCGTGGAGGTTGCTACAAGCACTCATTTTATGGTATAGAGAGTCACAGGTGACTTTGACCTCTGTTTATTGGTAGCACTTGGTATTGATGCTTCTTTTTGTCACTTTGCACAGAGGAACGAAAGAGAACGACACTCTCAAAAATTTTGTTGGGTTTGTATCTTCATGTAGGTTAAATAGATGCCAAACAACAATTTTTTACTTTTTTGCTTTAAAGTATTTAAAAGAAAGAAGTAAAGGGTTGCCAAAACAAGCCCAATCAGTGTAACTTATAAATAAATTCAGACAATAAACAAATAAATTTATGAAAAAATGAAGCAACATTAAATACGCACTAATCATTATAAAAAAAAGTAAAAATTTGTAAAGTTGAAGCAACATTAACAACACTTATTATGATTATGTAACTTATAAATAAATTTTCATAGTGACGATAAAAAAAATTAATAATAATAATAATTATGAACACGTTACTTATAATAAATTCGCACAATGATGACTAAAAGGAAACCATATGAAAAAACTAAAGCAATTTTGGGTACAATAATTATAAAATAGTACTCCCTCCGTCCCAGAAAGATAGTCCACTGGGTAAATTCACACAAACTAAGAAAAAGTGGTTAATTTAGTTACAATAATAACTTTTCACTATTTTTTCCAATATTACCCTTATGTACATGTCGAAGAACCTTGAAACTTGTCATTAACTCTATACACGTAATACCACAAACACTTTAACCAATATACCATAAAAAACCCATATCTAGAAAAGTATAGGGGCGTTACATTTCCCCGTAGGAAGAAAAAAGAAAAATTAAATATTTGTCATTAACTAAATATCAAAAGAATGACGAGTATTAACTGTATTTTTCCATCTTCCCACCATAAAATTTTCAGTTTTGAAGACAAAAATTTCAAATAAGTGAAATTGTACACGCCAAATTTGAATTCAAAATTTTGATCTTTAACAACATAAATATATGCATGAAGATCGATAGAGTTAAAGTTAGAAAATGAATGATTCTTTCGACAATACGACCATGATCGGGCTAGAAAATATATGACATGGAAGTAAAAAGGAAAATTTGTCTAGTGGTAAGAAGAGAGCTGTTTCTGAAATGCTACTCCGAGAAAGTCAAGATGGAAGATTACCGAAAGGAGTCATATCGAAGGTAGCCAACTCTTTTTCTATATGCAATAGGTCAGTTTCTTGTATTTGGCGTGAAGCAATTCCTTTTGTTACTACAAATGTCGTGCCGGATTTTCCTTCAAAGCTTGTGAGAAATGTTGGTTGTAAGAGGGTTGAAATAGACTTCGAATAAGTAAAAGGAATTCCCGTTCGTCGTCAAACAAACATAAGATCATTATCCAAGGCTTTGGATGTTTCCAAATCAACACTACGTCGAAGAATCAAGCAAGAATATCTTCGAGCTCATTCTAATGTGGTGAAACCTTATCTAACTGATAACAATAAGAAAGCATGGTTGAAATTCTGCTTCTCAATGATTGACGTAGGTACTCATATATCTAGACCTTTGTTTGTTAACATGTACAATCAATCATATTGATGAAAAATGGTTGTATATGTCTAAGTGATCACAAAAGTATTATCTTCATCCTGATGAAGCAGAGCCTTACCACACATGCAAAAGTAAAAGATTAATTACAAAACTTATGTTCTTGGTTGTTGCGCATCCGCGATTTGATGACATTTCCAACACAGAGTTTGATTGAAATTTTGGAATTTGGCCATTTGTTATTAAAGAACCAGCCGGGCGAAGTAGTAGAAATCGTATAGCGGGAACTTTAGAGACGACACCAATTTTATCAGTTACGAAAGATGTCATTTGATCATGTTTTATTGAAAAGTTGTTGCCTTTGATCAAAGAAAAATGGTCATGCTCTAGTTCAAGGACCATACTCATTCAACAAGATAATGCAAAGCCAGATTTAGATGTTAATGATGCCGAGTTTGTTGAAGCTGCCAGAAAAGATGAATTCAACATTTGTTTATGTTGTCAACCTGCAAACAGCCCCGACTTGAATGTTTTGGATCTTGGTTTCTTTAGAGCTATTGATTCACTTCTACACCAAGAAGCTCCTAATACAATTGATGAATTTATTGCTGCAGTGGAGAAGTCATTCAACATATTTCCAACTGAAATTTTGAATAATGTGTTCTTGACATTACAGTCATGCATGGTTGAGGTGATGAAAGCTTTTAGTGGAAATAATTACAAGATACCGCATATGAACAAAAGCAAATTGGCTAGAAATGGGCAACTACCGAACTGTATCGAGTGCGATATGCAACTTTTGGATGAGGCGAGAGCAACTCTTGAATGACAATAAAATTCACATAATCAATGGATTGTATGGCGTCAAATTAGCATTGTGATGTTGCAAGTTAACTTTGTTTATGTTTGATAATATCATTGCTTATCTTCTTAATTTGTTTTTTTTTTTATGTAAAACATTAAATTAGTCAACATGAATAATCATATATAGAAAAATAAAAAGAAAACAATATTTAGAAAACATGGATAATCACACAATAGTACAACCCAATTCTAGAAAACCAAGCTTATAAGCATGATTCAATTTCTAAATTTAACAGAACATATTAGAACTTGGGTAGAAAAATCCTAATCATTTTAGGAATAACAAGCTGAGTTTCTTGAGCTGTTGAGATGTAACCATCTTCATTTGGCGGACCATTTAAATCGAGCAATGGCTTGATTAATTTTTTCGAGTCATGCTTTGTTGTCGTAATTGTTGTATGACTATCTTCAATACTATTGAGGGAGGGATGATTATTTAATTTTTCACTCAAGATGAAAGGCTAAATAATTAAAAGAAAGAAAAGGGATGTAGACTTACAAAAGAAAAGGAGAGCCAGTGTATTTATATACATGTAAAGGAAGTGTCTCTTGGAGAAAAAAAGTTTACACATAAAAAAAAATTAAAGGACACACTTTAATGTGAAGGGTCCATGTTTTGACCGTCTTTTCCCCTCCCCACTGTACGGTTGTCAATTCCAAGGTTTCAATGTCATTTACATTACCAATTTATTAAATGAAACATTGTAACTTGATCTAAGAATGTAGGGGTGCAATTATCAATTGAAAAATTAATTACATACGCTCATAGAGGAAATTCGACTATCTTTTGGACAGGCAAAAAAGGAATTATATTCTTGTTGACATAAATCTTTTTTCAATATTTTGTGATGTGATGTTTGTGCATAAAAGGAGCTTTATGTTTTTCATGGATGGAGTCTCTTTACTCCCATCTATAACTTCCCCGATGATATACAGATGGCTACCTGGTTACATCTATTGAATACATGGTTACTATGTGTAAAAGATACTTTCATAAAACTTAGCTTAGTCTTATTATTTTAGCGTAGGATTGTACACAGTGGCGGACTCAGGATTCCCCAAGTAGGGGTGCCCAAGTCCCCTTGAACTATATAAACGTTTATATAATTGCATGACATGAATATGAATGGTCATACTTTTTTGTAATTTCGTTTACATATAATTTTGGTAGATACCAGGGTCCTATATGGGCGTACAGTTCCAGCAATAGCCTAATGTGTATAATCCACGGTTACCGGAAACACGGCTTAGGGGTGGAATCACATTTTTTTGGAAACACGTTTCTGGGATGGGTACAAAACGCTAGGGAATTTTTAGGGAAAAAGCATAGGAAATGATGCCGAAATGCTTGGGAAATAAGGTAACTTAATATTAACTTTTTGAAAACTTATAGGAAGTTTGATGGATGCCATTTCATAAATAAATAAATAAAAATCAATAAAAATATTGTGAAAATGAATATTTTTAGCACTTGTATGATTAAATAATTTTTTTTTACTTATATTATTTTGATTTATAATTAGCTTGTTCATACCAAGTATTGAAAATCTGATATACAAGGTGTTAATTGAGTAAAGTTTTAGAATATTGAAATAAATAATCACACATATTTTACATATGTTTCCCATATGTTGTATAATCACATCTAAAAAGATTCCAAATCGTATCCGCGTTTTCTTTTTCCCCTGTACTTTTTGGCATGCGTTTCCCGCTTTAGTTTTCCCTTACGAATCCCGCTACCATTTACGACTTTGGTAACTGTGGTATAATCGTATAGAACAATATAAATAGTTATAGAGTTATAAGTCTTTTCCTTGACACTGAAAATCTATGGCCTTTGCTATAAGTTTACTGAACCATATCTGGCTTCCAACTGCTTCAGTTTGGCACCAATGCCATTTTGCTCTCTTTTTTTCTTTATCTTCTATTAATCCTTTAAAAACTCTGATTCAATGACTGACTCTATTGTCGTGAAGAATTCTTACTCATTTTGTGGTGTGTTAATTTTGAGCTTTTAAATCTATATAGCTGTTCCTTTGTTGGTTCACAGTTTTCAATACAATTTATTTGTAATTTCATTTTTTTAATCTGACTCTCTCTTCTTGCTATGCCTCTTCCTTCCCAAATGAACAGATGCATGGAGGCAACTCCGAGTTTGGCATGTGCAAACAAATGTGTTTTTTGCTGGAGGCATCACACTAATCCTGTTGGGAAAAACTGGCAGTGGAAGATGGATGATGCGTTAAATATTGTCAACTCTGCAATAGACCAGCACACGAAAATGATAAAGCAAATGAAAGGAGTTCCAGGTAGGCTTCATTGTTTGAGCTAGCTGGGTGATTACTCCACAGTGAGCCAGTTTGACATTATCCTTTGTACTATACTCTATTTCAAAAATCAATGTTGTGTTTTGTTGTGTTTCTTCTCTTCTTTGGCTAGTGTTAATTGATTTACTCACGGATTTAGAGAATCTTTGCCTAATAGGTGTTAAACCAGAAAGATTAACGGAAGGTCTTACACCTAGACACTGTGCCTTGTCGCTTGTTGGTGAGCCTATAATGTACCCGGAGATCAATACACTTATAGATGAGCTTCATCGGAGGCGCATTTCCACATTCCTGGTGACAAATGCACAATTCCCAGACAAGATTAAGATGCTAAAACCTATTACCCAGGTTTTATGACTTGTACTCTCTTGACTTGGTCTTGACTAATCTTCCGTCTTTAGAGGTGGGATCAGTTTTGACTTTGTTCTGTGCAGTTATATGTTAGTGTAGATGCTGCGACGAAGGAGAGCTTGAAGGCGATTGATAGACCACTGTTTAGTGACTTCTGGGAGCGATTTCTTGTGAGTGCTTTCCCTGGAAACCACATTTGAGGTTCTACTTTGTGTTTGTGATTATTTTAGATGCTTTAATAGTAACCTCATATGCTTAGAAAAAAATTCAGCTATGATAGCCACTCGATACGTGCAGATATAGCCTCTAAAAGGAACTGTATTTATGTCTCTGTCAGCCATATTAATTTTCTTTTTTTTTTTAACAGTTGGCTTTTGTTATTCAGTAAGCTAAAGTTTTATTCACACGGCCTTATTTTGGATAGTGTTTCAGCTTTATTTGGGTTTTTGGTATATGAGAATATCTCCATATCCTGGAGGTGAAAAAGTTCCGCCCTAAAAACAGCCTCCCAAAAAAGAAAAAGAAACACCCCACGACAAGGCAGCAATCCACATGACACAAGTTAGTTACACTCATGAGTGGACCATAACATAGTGTAAAAAATAATTCTACCGTAGGTGTCTGTAAATTATAGTTATTTAATATCTACTTGTAATTCATTTGCAAATGATCATGCCACGTCTTTTTTTTTTTTTTCTGAATCCCTCCTTGATCTTAGTTGTAGATCTTATAAATGTTAGATTCGATTTTGCGTTAGGAATTGGATCAGTAATTTTTTCAATTTTATTGACACGTGAGATGACTGAATTTAAATGACATGAATAAATCGTTGGATGGTTTGAGTTGTTTTTAAAGGGAGGATTTCAGATCTCTATATTAAAGCTCTTTGGCTCATGTAATATGCATACTAAATGAACTCATATGTTACCTGTCGACAGAAAACCATATTTAATGTTCTAATAGTTATAGACATAAATCCTCCTGCTCGGATACACATCCTTTTGTTCATGTTATTTTTCACTTATAATCTCCCAACCTCAATTTGTCTCTCATAATCGGCTTCACTAACTGTGGACCTTGCCAAAATCAGGATTCCTTAAAAGCTCTCCAGGAGAAGCAACAACGGACGGTTTATCGCTTAACATTAGTTAAAGGATGGAATGTTGAGGATTTAGATGCATATTCTAGCCTCTTCGCAGTTGGGAACCCTGATTTTATTGAAATTAAAGGTGTTACCTATTGTGGATCGTAAGTATCTTGTGTTTTACACTAGCATTCCCTTTCCTTTCTATTGTTTCTTTCTCTTGTGTGTGAAAGAGTGAGTTTGTAGTTTTTGCAAATATAGTTAACATGATTTGTATAGGTCTGCCACGTCAAAGTTGACGATGGAGAATGTGCCTTGGCATGCCGATGTGAAAGCTTTTTCAGAGGCTTTAGCTCAGAAGAGCAACGGGGAATACGAGGTTGCTTGTGAGCACGTCCATTCATGTTGTGTTCTCCTGGCGAAAGTTGACAAGTTCAAGATCAATGGCCAATGGTTCACCTGGATTGATTATGAAAAGTTTCATGATCTGGTCGGTAACTCTACCGTACTTCGTTTCCACAATCCACACTTTAGTAATTAATAACTAGAGTCTCACATACTGGGACGGAGTTCAAGTAGGATGTAGTTGAGGCAACAACCTACTGAACATGTAACTTTTTTGGTTCTTGGTAACAAGTATTTATATTTCCCATCCTGAACACGATAAAATGACACATGATTCAGTTTTACTTTTCAAAATCATCACTGCATATAAATCCACTTTTAGACATCTCTTTTTGTATTACTTATATTTGCCTATGGACGTGCTCAGTTTTAGTTACGTGTAGTTCATTTATGATAGTCAAATTGATTCCATCTTTAACTTCTTTATGATGGAATGTCGTGTTCATCTAAAATCTTCCAAAATTAGCTTGATTAAAATCCAACCAGTATAAGGCCATAATTCTATATAGAACTTCTGGGCATCTATCGTGTGACTGTTTTAGATTAATCAGGCATCCGTTCAATATTGTTCCATGTACAGTTATTTCTATGTTTTGCATGCTCATATTAGACCCATGATCCAGTCTTTTATATTTATCTGATTTTTTTATTATTTTTTTTTAAATTGAAATCCAGGTGGCCAGAGGTAAACCTTTTGATAGTAAAGATTACATGGCTGCAACCCCATCTTGGGCCGTTTATGGAGCAGATGAAGGTGGCTTTGATCCCGCACAATCTCGCTATAAAAAGGAACGCCATCACAGGTCGAAGTAATTATCCTATAAACGCTTTTTTTTCAATTATAGCTGCCAGTGGCGAAAAGGTTGGTGTAAATTCACACACTTGTAAGGTGTGGACTAAAGCTTAGTTATCATGTTTGGTACAAACTTTGTAACATTTTTGAGCTATGTTATAATAGAAGAGAGCAAAAACTTTGCTGATCCGAGTCGGACCTTGCACAAGCTTTGCTTTCAGAATTTTGTCCAAAGAAGCATCATGTAATCTTTTATGTTGCTTCGTTTGTAGTTCCCTTGTGCCTTGAGTTGCACTTTGACCAATCCACTGCTACTATAGTAAAAATAAAGTTATTTCCTTCTCTCCTTTGGGTAAAAAATTATTTTTTTAATCGTTTAATGTAATTAGTTGCTTTCCCTCGTGTCTATATATTTTGTACAAATATGTTTAGATGTTAATTGAATAGAAGTTGTTTACCGCACACTTATTGCCAACCCCTAGGAGGTTCATCCATGCGAGAAGCGGGCTAGCCGTTGAAATCCAAGCTTAAGTGCTTTTTGTCATGGCAAGCTCTTCGGCACCTGTCTATTGAAAAGAAGTTAGTCTGCGCTCTTTATTTTCATTAGATGAGTGCCATATCACATTCTTAAATCATGCTATGGATTTAGTGAACGTAGATATAGTACAATGCCTGATATAGTGGATGTGGTTAAATCTTGTTTTGGGTACGGTGTCACGGGCTGACACTTGAGATGTTTATTTACAATGTCCCCTGTGTGTCACCCGTTGCCAGCTGGTAATCAAGCCTGTCAATTTCAACGAAAACCAACTGAAAGCAATGTATCACGTCATATTGAAAGCACACACACAATATGAAAATAGTCATTCTTTCATTAATGATTGCAATATTTACAAACTAGTTGATGTCAAGAGCTAACACAATACCCAAAATGCTACAACTTGGTAGAAAAGACAAGCTTATCACTCATCTTCTGTATATACATTTTAGGTCATTCTTAGAGTGACAGGAGTGAACATTGACCTTGTTTGAGGAATCATAATTGCCATAAAAAAATTTTAGAGAAGTGGAAATTTGATTACAACGATATCCTATCTACTAGGCGGACATCCCGGGTGCGTTGGCTGATGACCCAGGTCATCCCTGCAGCTCGTAACATTTTCCCCTACTTGATTGGTCGCCATCCTCAGTGACTTTTGATCCAAGTAGGCACTAATCAGATCAGCAAAAGCCCCTAAGTCTGACTCCCTTTCCCAGCTAACTTCATCATCCCCAAGTCCCCTCCACTTCACGAGAAACTCTCTGTGCTTCTTCTTTGAAGAGACTGTGATTCTATCTACCAGGATGTTTTCTACACTCTTCTTCTGCTTCTGCATTTTTGTGGTGATTGTTTCTCTGGTTGACATATTTCTTGTGGGGTCTTCCATGTCAGCATGATATAGTTTGAGGTAGCTAACATGGAAGACCAGATGGATCTTCAACCAAGGAGGAACATCGATTTTGTAAGCCTATTTTCCTACCTTCTTAATGATAGTAACATGCCTTTCATATTTCTGAACAACCCTTCTATCTCGCCCTCGCATGAATTTGCGTTGCTCAGATGAA
>MKEJ01032088.1:0-11215 GCA_001753735.1 Embelia ribes
TCGAAGGCATCTCGTCCTTTTTCTTCTCGACCTTTAAGACAGAGTTCGGAGATGCCAGTTCAGTCATCGAACCAGAGGTTAGAGGTAGGTTCAGGTTTGAGGGAAAGTCATTAGGGGGCAAGAAGAGGTACCAAGGTGATTGTTCTACTTTATCAGGGCAGTCGCAGCTGGGGTTTTCTTCTTCGGGCTCAATGATGCGAGGACCAGAGTACTATAATTGTGGATATCGAGGCTATATAGCTAGTGATTGCATGCTCCGCAGAGGTACCACAAGTATGGCAATGAGGAACATTTCAAGGCCAAGTATTTGATGGCGGCTTGTGGTCGTTGTGGTCAGAGAGGACATATGCAGAGTCATTGCCCGGGATAGTTCTTTATTCAAGGTGGTTCGAGTAATGGATAGTCCCAACTTCCGTCTGCATCGAGTATCGTTTCACAGGCACTACTACCACCAACACTTTCATTCTATTTCGATTGCACCCTATTGATTAGCCCCATCAGAGTTATCTGAGCTGTATAAGCAACTCATAGAGTTAGAGCAGAAGCGTTTTATTCAACCAAGTTTATCACCATGGGGAGCACCAAGTTTGATTATTCCAAAGGAAGATGGAATGCTTCGTATGTGCATTGATTATAGAAAGCTTAATCAAGTAACGATTAAGAATGAATACCTTTTACCATGTATCAAAGATTTATTTGATCAGTTGAGGGACTCATGTTGGTTTTCGAAGATTGATCTTTATTCAGGCTATCATCAAGTTCGGGTACATAAGGATGATATAAAGAAGACGGCGTTTCGAACGCGTTATGGCAATTATGAATTTTTAGTGATGCTATTCGGGATTATTAAATTTTCCCGTTGTCTTTATAGATCTTATAAATCGAGACATTCGACCTTACCTTGATTGGTTCGTTGTCGTGTTCATTGATGACATTCTAGTTTATTAACCTATGTGAGAGGCAAACCAAGAACATCTTCGTATTTTTCTGTCGATACTTTGAGAGTATAAGTTGTATGCTAAGTTTTCAATATGCGAGTTTTGGCTTCGAGAGATTCATTTTCTAGGGCATGTTATTTTTGAGGTGGGGATTGCCATCAATCCATCGAAGATTGAGGCTTTATTGAACTGGTAATGGTCGAAGACCGTATCAGAGATTCGTAGCTTCTTGGGGTTGGCCGGATACTACCGTCGCTTTGTCAAGGATATTTCTTCCTTGGCAACTTCAATGATGCGTTTGACACGTAAGTCAGTGAAATTCGAGTGGGGTGCCAAGTGCGAGGAGTCTTTCTATACTTTAAAGGTATTGTTGACGTCAGCTCCTATTTTAGTAATTCCGGAACTAGGACTTGGGTATTCGGTGTATTGCAATGCATCAAAGAAGGGTTTCGGATGTGTCTTGATGCAACAGGGCAAGTTGTGGCTTACAAATCGAGACAGCTTAAAGTACACGAGCAAAAATATCTGATGTAGGATCTCGAGCTTGGGGCAGTTGTATTTGCATTGAAGATGTTGCGTCACTATCTTTATGGTAAGAAGTTTGAAGTCTTTTCCTACCATAAATCGTTGAAGTGTGTGTTTACCCAATGCGACCTCAATATGCGACAACGACGTTGGATAGAGTATCTAAATCAATACAATTTCGATATAAAATATCACCCGAGAAAAGACCAACATGGTAGCAGACGCTTTGAGTTGTAAGACTCAAAGTTCCTTAGCTTTTCTTATGAATAATGAGTGGGAGATGCTCCAGATCTTGAATGAGTTTGAATTGGATTGTGTCGAGGATGTCAGGAGTTGAGCTACCTTGTAAACCGTTGAGATGATGCCGACTTTAGTTACACGAGTGATCGAGGCCTATCAAGTAGATGATGAATCTGATGCCTATCATGTTCGCATTCTTAGTGAGCATGGTCTTGATCGTTGGATGATAGCGGGTGATGGTGGCCTTCGATTTCAGGGTTGTTTGTTTATTCTCGAATCAATTTGAGCTGATATTTTGAAAGAGTCGCATCATTCATGTTTAGCGGTTCATCTGGAAGGTACAAAGATGTACCATGATATGGTTCATCAGTTTTGGTGGCCGGGAATAAAGAAAGACATTGGTGAGTTTGTGTCGCATTGTTTGACATGCCAGCAGGTAAAGAAAGATATTGCTGAGTTTGTGTCGTATTTTTTGACATGTTAGTAGGTAAAGACTGAACATAAGCAACTTGGTGGTTTATTAAGATCGTTGCCCATTCCTAAGTGGAAATGGGTACGTGTGAAAATGGATTTTGTTATAGGTTTATGGAGATCTCAGAGAGGGAATTATGTCCTATGGATGATCGTAGATTGTGTGACGAAGAATACATACTTCTTACCCATCCATATGACCGACTCAATTGAGAAACTATATCGGAAGTGTTTTGATAAGATCATTCGGTTGCACAGTATGCCAGTATCACGATACTAGCTTTGTTTCGCATTACTACTCGGGTCTTCAAGAAGCACTAGGGACCAAATTATCATTAAATACGGCATTTTATCCTTAGACGGACGGCCAGACAGAACGTCTGATTCAGACACTTGAGGATATGTTGCATTCTTGTGTCTTGGATTTTGGGGGTAGTTGGGAGGACCATCTTGCATTGATTGAGTTTGATTATAATAACAGTTATCACATGAGTATTAAGATGGTGCCTTTCGAGCCTTATATGGGAGATCGTGCCATTCTCCTATATATTGGGCTGAAATTGGTAAGGGGACTTTGATGGGTCCGAATTTGGTCGAGGAAACTATACAGAATATTCGTTTAATCGATAGAGACTTGAGACGGCGAGGAGTCGGCATAAGAGTTATACAGACCGATGATGACAACCATTGGCATTCGTTCCCAGGGAGTATGTGTTTCTTAAAGTCTCTGATAAGCGGGGTATTATGAGGTTCGGGAAGAAAGATAAGCTAGCGCCGCGTTTTATCAAGCCATTTCTGATTCTCGAGGTTATAGGGGAGGTTACATATCGTTTGGCTTTGCCACCCCAGCTTGTGGGTATTCATCCAATCTTTCATGTGTCCATGTTACGGAATTACATTCGAGATCCTTCACACATGATTGATTTCAGTAATTTACACGTTTTGGGTGACATGTTGTATGAGTTACGACCGGTTCGTATCTTGGATTAATGGGAGAAAACTTTTCATAGATGAACCATTCGATTAGTTCAAGTTGCATAGAGTTATGGTTCTCGAAAGGAGATTACTTGGGAGTGCAAAAATTCAATACGAGCTACGTACGTTGCGTTATTTATAGTTTCGGGTACATTCTTTCTTTCTTACTCTTCGGGTATGTGTAAATTTCGGGGACAAAATTACCTGAGTGGGGGCGGTTGTGACGTCCCTAGAATTTTTGCATTTATTTATTTATTTATTTTGAACATTGCGAGCATTTTGCATTTGGATTTTTCATAAACATACATTGCATATCGAGTTTCAGGTTTTGGGTTATGAATTACTTTCGAGCATATTTTATATCGAGATTTTTATTTGAGATTATACGGGCTTTATGTAGGCTTTTATGCCCATTTTAATTTCAAATTGTGATGACAAGTTTAATACAAAAAAAAAAATTAATTACATTGCATTGGGCATACATATCTTATTTTCGTATTGCTTTGTAGAGTAGTTTCATTTCGAGATTTATATGCTTTTAAATTCATAGCATGATACGTGCACATTTATCATATATGTTTCGTTCCTATCAAAGTTCGTTTATTTGGAATTCGTATCAGACATTGTAGAACCTTTGCAGCGTAATAAGCCTTATCTTCTTACGTTCAATTTGCTAAGTGTCGTGAATACGTGGTAAAATAAATATATATTATATTAGAATGAAGATGACTTATATTATAAAAAAAAAAATAGAAGTTAGTCACTCGTTAAGCCTTGTTATTAGAAGTTAGCCAATGGTAAGCTTTGAAAATGACAATGAAAAAGTAAGTCAATAATTTATACCAATTCCTTTCCCATTTCCACGGTTAAAGAGCAACCAAACCCATTTTGTTTTAAGTGTTAAAAACTTCATTTTCCCCACTAAAGTCACGGCAACAGAAAAAGAAATAAAAGAAAGAAAAACCAAAAGAAAAATTATGCATCTTAACTTAATTTTACAAAAGAGTGTTTGACGGCCTCGCCCCGACAACATTATTATACATATTACAATCCTTTATTTTTATACATCAAATTCTTTCTATTTCCCTGGTGATACGAAATATCCCAAAAATAAAGATAAGTTTGCCATCATTTTGACTTTACTCCCCAAAGAATCTTAGCGTCGTCACTAAGACTGCTTTCCATACTCTGGATAAGCATCAGTACCTGCAAATAACAATAATCCAAAACAAAATATCCAAGAAATAAAAGGTATACGGTCAGTTTTCAGTAATAAGATAAACAAGAATTTAAGTATCTATTGTCTATGAAATATGTATGCACATGTTACAAAGATAATTATGTTCCAAATTCCCAAATGTTAAGTTACGAGTTTCAAGTTATCAAATGCTAAGTTATTTACAATATCAACATGTATGTTAAAATTTCCAAATGCAAGTTATTACAACAACGAAAGGATATACATATTTTAAATTTCCAAATGAACCAAATGATAAGTTATTATAACAACGAAAGGATATACAGGTCAACTAATTTTCAAATGTTAAGTTATAAGGTCATAAACTTATGTAATCCAGAAACGCGACTCAAAACTTTACTTAGGTACCCAAAACTCGACTAAATTTCTGAACACCCGAACCCGGCTCAAGAAAGAAAAAAAATGGGACTAGATATCTTTTCTCAAAAGGATGAGACTTGATTTAACCCAATTACTATGAAACAATACTGCAGTGCATGTGCCATGATTCATAGGCTCAACTCTAACCTGTCGAGATACTCATAAAAATATCATTTAATTTTCGGAGGTAAAAGTTGATACTAGTCCCGATATATAGTGATGGTAAAATTTAGGTAATCATGTTTGACATGTTATAAAGAGTATTTTCTTGATCTTGCTACAAGTATGTGAACAACTATATCATTATACTGTTCACATACTTGTAGCAAGATCAAGAAAATACTCTTTATAACATGTCAAACATGATTACCTTATTATGCCAATATGTTGTTATTATCGTAGATACAAATTGTTAATCATATATCCTTAACATAAATATGGATATATAATGTGCAAGTAATTTCTGTCTAAAAAGACTGGATTGCAGCGTTTCCTGGGAACTTGCTTAGAATGGTAATTTTGTCTAGGTGTGTATGAATCTCTCATGCTGTGCAATCTGTTTTGTTAATTACTGAATCAGTAAATCCACTATTTGTAATTAAATCGGAATATGTAATAAATCGGAACTCGTATTTGGTAGTTAATTGAAATTGGTAATTGAATTGGAATATTGATATTATCAACATAATAAAACATGTTTATAAGTTAATGCCATGTATATAAACAACATGTAAATTAGGGTTGGGTTAAGTTTATTTTCATTTCTTTTTAGGACCAGTATCAAGTTTTACTTTCGAAAATAAAATGATATTTTTATGAGTATCTCGGCAGCTTAGAGTCAAGCCTATGAATCATGGTACATACACCGCAGTACTATTTCATAGGAATTGGGTTAAATCGAGTCGGAAATCCTTTTAAGAAAAGATATCTAGTCCCATATTTTTTTCTTTTTTGAGTCAAGTTCAGGAGTTCGGAAATTTAGTCAGGTTTTAGGTACCTAAGTTGAGTTTTGAGTCGTATTTCTGGATTATATAAGTTCATGACCTTATAACTTAACAATTGAAAATTAGTTGACATGTATATCCTTTCGTTATTATAATAACTATCATTTGATTCATTTGGAAATTTTAAATATGTATATCCTTTCGTCGTTGTAATAACATGCTTTTGGAAATTTTAACATACATGTTGATGTTGTAAATAATTTAGTATTTGATAACTTGAAACTCATAACTGAACATTTGAGAATTTGGAACATAATTATCTTTGTAACATGTGCATACATATTTCATAGACTCTTAAATTGTTGTTTATTTTATTACTAATAAACTGACCGTATACCTTTTATTTCTTGACTTTCGATTATCATTATTTGCAGGTACTAACGCTTATCTAGGGTATGGGAAGCAGTCTTAGTGATGGCGCTAAGGCTCTTTGGGGAGTGAAGTTGGAGTGATGGCAAGCTTATCTTTACTTTTGGGATATGACCTATCACCGGAGAAATAAAAAGGATTTGATGTATAAAAATAAAGGATTGCAACATATATAAAAATGTTGTCGGGACGAGGGCGCCAAACACTCTTTTGTAAAATTGAGTTACGATGTATAATTATGGTTTGCTTCTTTCTTTCTCTTTTTATATCCCGTCCTCGGTTTATGAAAATTCAGGGGCGGCAGGTCAGATAACTCTAGACTTTAATTCAAATTCAAATATGACACATACGTTCATAAATAAACAGAAGAGGGATCGGGATGTTGCACGTGGCAACCGCAAGCATTTGTAGGAAATGGTCCTCGAGAAGACGATTAGGGGGACACCAAACGTGGTACACAAAAAAGGCGGACACCAAATTTTGTGCACTAGGATGCCGATTTGTCAACCATCTATGGGCAATTAATCATCCACCGGGACGATTTTTAGCATTGTTTTTTAACAGAAATACAACACAATGCAAAATACAAAACGCAAAACATGTCATTCGCGACGATGATTCTTAGCACCACTCTAAACAAAAAATACGACACGCATAACACGAGGCACTGAATTTAGTTCCCAACCTCAACAGGCTCGAATCCATTCTTAATAGACGTCATAACAGCATCGATCACGAGTTGCGTCTTCCTACTAATAACCGCCCACTTCGTTTCAATCCCCGAACTGCCCCTCTCTATCCGGATAACCAAACGAGCAAACTCCTCCACCATCAGTGCCTCCTGAGGAATCTCTGTCTCAACCACATGCTCGATCGGCACCGGCTCATACCCAATTGACATCTTCACAGACCTCGACTCAGAGGCCGTATAGAATGGTGCAGACTTCTCATCAAACGGAACTACAAAGTCGTGTACCAATAATTTCCCCTCTGTTCCGGTGCAAATGAAGTCCATGGTAAAGTTACTTAGGAAAGAGCAAGAAAATGCGGCGGCCCTTTCGTCAGGCCAGCTCAACGAGGCCTCACAAGAGAGAAGCACGCCCGATTCGTTGAACTCAGGATCTTGTGAAGCTGTTACCGTTTTGGGGAGTTCATAGTCGTTGGCCCAGAGTATTGCCCGGATGCAGTACCAACCTATGTCGCCAAGGCAACCGAGAGCATCGAGGTCGGATTTTACGCGGATGTCGTTTTGGAAGAACTCGGGGCCGGGGTTATAAGAGAATGTGCTGTGTATCTGTTAAATGGGTTAAATAAAATTGCATGAGATTACTTCGACATAATATTTGAGTTAGAGAAAATAAAATAAAAAAAAACTTTGCATAATGTAAATAAATTTCCACCCGATATTTCACAAAATAAAACAAATTACAAACATAGAAAGGATCAAGTTCCCTTCTACTATTGGTTTACGAACCAGGGGCTTAAATAAATTTTAATGGGAATTATTGGAATATAAAATACTATTTTAAGTCATATTCGTAGTATCTAATTTAATTTACACTAATTGTCCCCATATTCTCAACAAAAGATTTATTTATTATCCATAGGAGTGGAAACGGGTCAAGCCTAGACGAATCGAACTGAGTATTACGTTAATCGAGCATATATTGTTCAGATGATTTGTACGAGTTGAGTCGAATCGAGTGAAGCCAAGCCGAGTATTGTTTAATAGAGTATGAAATAAGTTGAAACGAGTATTTCTCTAATCGAGCCAAGTGTTGCTCTAATCGAGCCAAGTATTTATCTAACTTAAGTATCATTTTTGTTACTAAATTTACTTGACAAAGAGAACCAAATACTTAACTAGATTCGATAAATACTCGATATATTATTTTTAAATATATTTTATATATTAAATTGAAATAATAAAATTGATTATATAAGGTAAAATATTTTTTTATATTATCAAATAATTAAGGGCCAAATTATACTAGTGGTATGTGATAAAAAATTTATTTTTAACTTATATGCATATACATACATATTATTCGAGTTACTCGCGAGCCAATCTCACTACTCGAGTTTAACTCGAAATTCAAATTGACTATACTAACGTACTTGTGCTCCACTCATTTAATTCACGAGTCGAGTTTGGACTGAGTAGTTATTTAGTCGAGCTTAAAATGCTCACGAATAGCTCCGCTCGTTGCCACCCGCCAATGCACCAAAAAAAAGTTTCTAAAAAAATGCAAGTTCTAGTGCCCAAATTTTATAGAAGATGAGCTCTAGGGTTATTTCTCATATCAAAATTCTAAGTGCTCATATGAGAAACGATATTGTACATAATTGATAATTAAAAAAACTAGTTTGTCCCAAAATTAATATAAATTGATCACTTATATGATCATCCATCATTTTAACTGACTTTGCATCTTTAACAAGGACCAATCATTTACTCAAAACTTGCAACTGAAACAACGAGGACCAAATCGAGTGTTAGATGAAACTAAAGAGACCATCAGTGTAATTAACCGCAGTTTTTATTTCGTCCGCAGGTTTGGCACAATGGCATGCACACATAAATATACTTAGTGACTTATTCATTCAAGTTCGCTTATGTAAAATATTATCAACCGCATATCCAAATTAAATTATATTTACATACACAAAATATTAGAAAAATTAAGAAACTTAACCGATTTTATTTTGCCGAAACGGTGCGGATCAGAGAGAAACTCCAGCATCTTTGCCGTCCGGGGATGGTGCATCCACATGGTACCATCCATGTACTGCACCCCATTCGATTCGCACGCTGCCTGTATCCCGTCCAGCTCAGCCGCGTTTAAAGCCACCGGCTTCTCCAACAGCACGTGCTTTTTCTTCTCGGCGGCTAACACAGCCCACTTCAAGTGCAGGCTAGTAGGCAACGGCACGTACACTGCATCCACATCAGCATCCTCGAGGACGGCCTCGTAGCTTCCGTAGATCTTAGCCGTTGCTGGGAAGTTGTTTTCAGCCGCGAACAGGGTGGCCTTTTCGATCGAGCGGCTCCCAATGGCTTGGAGAATGGCGTTTGGCGCAAGGAGGATGGCACGGCTCACCTTCTTGGCTATGTTCGCGCAGCCCAGGATTCCGAATCGGACGACATCCTCTGACATAGTTATTATAGTGAAGTTAAAACTATAATTTTCGAAGTAAGGACGATCCGAAGGGATTTAATTCGTTTACAATTACCATAATTATGTCTAGTAACATGTTAATATCCACATGAGAACAAATCATTAGGGTATTATTTTATATTTAGTGGGCTAGCTAAAGTATGCTCCATTGCATGGGTTAATTATTGTTTTATTTTTTTAAGTTGGTAAAACAACACTTTAATTGTTTTAGTCATGTTGCATCATGTGCTCTGACAGTATATACACAATAGAAAAAAGTGTGATAGGGGATTAATCTATTTGTGGGCTTATTTATTTATTATTATTATTTTTTTAAAATAAAAGTTAGAATGCATCTGCAATTTGTTATTAGATAAAATTTTTTGGCATTTTTAAAAAAAATTTGTAATCGAACAAACCTATTTTTGTTATTTTGTAGCCTTCCAAAATACGATGCTTAATTAGACAGAGAATAATTAATGTCCAAAGTAGTTAAATGTGTATGTGTGTGTGTGGTGGTTGGGCGGTGTTTGGTTATCATTACCTCCGTATAATTTTGCTCTTTGTATTTTGTCAATTATGCTCTATATTTAATTGTTCCACCATCCACCGAAAGTAGATTTAGGTTCCTTATTTTCAGTTAGAAAGCTTATAATCACATCATACTTGTTTCATAAGGTTCCATTTTCTATACAGAGTTTGTACGAAAAGTAACTCATTTTAATAAATATGGTAATTTTATATTAAAATATAGTAATTCTCTTTATATAATATAGTAATGATATTAACTTTAATACTTTCAATTAAAATAAATATTATATTCAACATATTACAATTTTTCCTATAAGAAGTGATGTGATATAATATGATAGTTTTTTTTAAAAAAATTTGAATATAACATCGTCACTATATTATAAAAAAGAAGTTACTATATTTTTAAAACGTTTTACTAATAGTACCAAATTGGGCACCATTTCATAAAACCATTATTTTGAAGTAGAAAGCTTTGGTACTTGGAATTATTTCTCACTATACTTTTTCTTTTTTTCTTTTTTATTTTTAATCAACACTTGCACTATTTAGTTTAGGTGTAAGCTAACATTTAGCTCTTTCAATTTTATTTCAACGACTTTATCCTTTAATAGTTTTACATGTTTTAACACGAAATGACAAGAGGTACTTGGATCACCAAACATCCTTTTTCATAAGCTCTGTACCAATAAGCTCTTTCTTAATTATATATTTGTACTACTCACAATCCGAGCTAGTCTACCAATTTTAACACAAAATGATGAAATTTCATTTGACAAGAGATTTCTTGTCATAAACAGCATAAACCATAGATATTCAAATTGTACCATGTTCTTTTGCCATCCTTTACATACTGTCTCTATATCCTTATTGGTGTAAATACCATCATCGTCATCATCCAAGTTTTATATCCCGAAGGTCTAGAATTAGTTAAATGCAATCAAAATCACAGATATTATTGCGTTATTAACGTCAATGGAAACCACATAGATCCAGTATTAACTCACCTGGTCATCATAATTAGCACAATGGACACATGGTTCTCGGGTACATGGGGTCAAGTTTTTTGTACTACGCAAGGGGTAGTTTTTTCCTTTTCGGGGGAGATCCCGTAATGGGCGTAATCAAAACTTTTCACATTTTATATATAATACCGAAATTTCGAAGATCTGGGCATGTAGCTCCCCTGTCACCTTGGTCCGCAAATGAATAGTACAACTTAAATTGCCTACTAATTAGTGGAATGCCTCTAATTCGAGTATTGTTACCAACAAATAATATATCATGATCCACGAACATTCTTACTAGTAGTAAATTGCCTTGTACGCCATTTAGTCGACTCACCATTTACTTCTTGTTTACCTCTTTCTACGCCACGTACACGCC
>MKEJ01032089.1:0-12754 GCA_001753735.1 Embelia ribes
CTCAAATGAGTAGATACAGGTATTGGCCCATTAAGGGATAATGAGAACCCTAATAGGTTAAATACATCAGGAATGGTTATGGTCCCCAACACACCAAATCAATAGTCGTCATCTCTTCTTCCCATCTGAAGAGAGTATAAGATCCCATCAAGGAACTCAAGAGATTTGCTTAAGGAAGAGCCATAAAACCACCGTTAATCCATCCATCATTTATTGCTGACCCCTATGGATTCAGATATATTCATAATCTTAAAATCCCTAATAATTTGGCATGAAGTAGATTCTAGACTGTGTGGTAAATATGCTTTAGGATGTATGCCTATAAATTTTACACTTCTAACATGTTTTCTTCTATCTCTCATCTCCACTCCCTCTCTTTAATTTTCATTTCTCTTTCTACATCACACTCTTCACAACAAAAGCAAGAGATTGAAACCTATTTTATATTATATTCATTAAAATTGGTAATTATATATATATATATATATGTATGTATGTATTCACTTTGTGATATATTTTTTTCAACTGTTTATCTTGTTGGTTATTTTGGAGTGAAAATTTTGGATCTTTTGGTACTTTTAATTTTTTTTTCTCTTTTTCTAGAATTTTTTTTTGTCGGGTGTGTAAATTGAAAACAATACTTTGGATTTTGTACATTAGTTATTATTTATTCAATAATTTATTTTATGTATGGCATTTTATAGGGATTCATACAAAATATTTGATCTAGTTGTAAACCATGAATAATTGTGATAAATTGCAAAAAACTACATTGTGAAAACCTGTGAATAACATGAAGAACGTGAAGAATTTAAATTTCGGTTCTTCACATTATTCGAGTTCTTCAACATTCTTCGAGTTATTCAAAATTTTTACATTTTTTCACAATTTTAGTGTCCTGTGTTTTTTTTTCACAATTCTTCAAATTCTTCACATTATTCAAATTATTCATGTTATTAAAGTTATTCATAGTTTTTCGTAATTTTTTTGCAGTTCTTCACATTTTTTCATGATTTTACAATCAGATCAAATATTTTGTATGAATCCCTTTAAAAAGCAATAGATAAAATAAATTATTGAATAAATAATAACTAATGAACAAAATTCAAACTATTTTTTTTACAATTTACACACATCCTATGGACAGAAAAAATTTCTAGAAAGAGGAAAGTTTTCAAAGTAACAAAAGAGTATACATTTTTACTCCAAAATAACCAACAAGATGAACGGTTAAAAAAATCATAAAATGAATATATGTATATATATATATATATTTATTTATTTATTAATTTTAATGGAGATAACATAAAGTGGATTTCAATCTCTTACTTGTAGTGAATAGTGTGGTGTAGAAAGAGAAACGAAAATTGTAGAGAGAGAAAGAGAGAGAGGGGAAAAAGAGAGGGAGTAGAGATGATAGATAGGAGAGAGAGAGAAAACTCTATAGCGGAAGAAATGGGGGAAATAGGTAATAAATGGGATAAAGACATTTTAGACTTTTTATTCCAAAAAAATTATTTTTGCAAATATTATCATTGATGGGTTATTATTGCAAATTTCCCACGTATTGAGGTCATTTTATCAAATTTCTTGTATACACACACACACACACACATATATATATATAAACAAATCGAAATTAATTGAGAAAACAATTATAGTCTTGATGGGTCGTATTGATAGAGTGAAACTGGAAATTGGATTTTTTATTTTTTATTGATTGAAGTTGAAAATTGGGGGTTTAAATTTAATTTTATTGAATTTTTGTTGAAATTTTGGTTGATTTTAGTCGAATATTTAACATTTTTAAATGTTTATATAGAATTTTTTGAAATTGATTTTTTTGTGAGTTTTAGATGACCTGTATGTGGATTTTAAAATAATTTTTTTTTGAATTTTAATTTAATATATAGAATTTTTAAATATCATAATATAATTTTTTATTGAATTTTTGTTGTATTTTTAAAGTTTTTTTATATAATGGAATTGGAAACATTAGAGATTGGATTTAATTTTATTGAATTTTTTTAATTTATGTTTGAGTGTTATTGGAAAGTGGGGATTTGCATTAAATTTTATTGAATTTCATTTAATTTTTTGTGAGTTTTAGATGGAGTGAAATTAGATTTTTGATGAAATTTTGAATTTTTGTTGAATATATAGAATTTTGAATGTTTATATAGAAATTTTTGTTGAAGTTTTTGTGAATTTTAGATGGAGTGTAATAGAATTTGTAATGATTTTTTGTTGAATTTTTGGTGAATATATAAATATTTTAAATTATTATATAATGTTTTTTTTTTCAAATTGGGGTTTGGATAATTTTTTTTTAATTTTTGGAAAAAATATTTATATATGACTGTTTTTTTTTTTGAATTTTGTTTTGAATTTTTTTTGAATTTTTAGAGTTATATTTATTTTTAATCCTATTTGTTTTTTAAATTTGATATGGTTGAATTAATTTTACTTTTCACCATGTGATTGCTTGCAAAAATAATAATTAATATTAGAGAGGCCAAATAAATTTTTTATTTAATTTTTAAAATATTTTTATTTATTTTAAACTTATTTAGAAATACTTTTTATTAAAAAAATAATTTTTGTTATAATATCAACTAATCCATGTGTATTATATTAACTATGGGACCCAAAATGTAACAATTAAAATAAGTGGGTGAAAATATATTTTATTTGAAATATATATGTACTATATTCAAAATATGGGTCCAAAAGTGTATGAATTGAAACTAATTGGGTCAAATAGAATTTTTAATAGAGAATATTTCGTGAAAATCCAAAAATACCGCCGTCATTGATGGATTTTGTCACACAATAGCTAACTTAGACTATTAACCTTAGGTTGATGTACTAATTAGAGGTTACATTTGGTTGGTATACTAATTAGATTTTGGTCCAAATATTGGTATACTAACAAGATTTTTGTGCTTTTGTTAATTAGTATGAAATAAATGTTTTATAAGTACTAAAATCCAAACCGTTCGATGTGAGATAGCAGGTTGCTTTAAAATTGCAACAAAGTTGAAATTGCAATTTAGTTGTGGTTATTATTATGACTTATATGGGTTGCATGAGGTATAGGGGTAGCAATGAGCATGGTTACTTGCGAGTATTTCGAGCTGAACTGGATAACTACTTGATTCGAACTCGGCTTGTAAACTAAACGAGTAGGGAATAAGTACGTTCGCATACTCGATTTGAAATTCAAGTCAAACTCGAGTAACGAACTACTCAACTTGTTAGCTCGCGAGTAGCTCAAAAAATATGTATGTATATATATGTGTGTGTGCATGTATTAGTTAATTTTTTTTTTTTGTATACCACTAGTAAAATTTGACCCTTAATTATTTGATAGGAAAAAAATACTTTACCCTCAGTTATCAATCTTATTATTTTAATAAAGTATATAAAATATATTTGAAAATAATTTATCAAGTATTTATCGAATCTAGTTAAGTATTTGGTTCTCTTTGTCAAGTAAATTTAGTAACAAAAATGATACTTAAGTTAGATAAATACTTGGCTCGATTAGAGCAACACTTGGCTCGATTAGAGAAATACTCGTTTCAACTTATTTCATACTCTATTAAACAATACTCGGCTTGGCTTCACTCGATTCGACTCAACTCGTACAAATCATCTGAACAATATATGCTCGATTAACGTAATACTCAGTTCGATTCGTCTAGGCTTGACCCGTTTCCACTCCTATGGATAATAAATAAATCTTTTGTTGAGAATATGGGGACAATTAGTGTAAATTAAATTAGATACTACGAATATGACTTAAAATAGTATTTTATATTCCAATAATTCCCATTAAAATTTATTTAAGCCCCTGGTTCGTAAACCAATAGTAGAAGGGAACTTGATCCTTTCTATGTTTGTAATTTGTTTTATTTTGTGAAATATCGGGTGGAAATTTATTTACATTATGCAAAGTTTTTTTTTATTTTATTTTCTCTAACTCAAATATTATGTCGAAGTAATCTCATGCAATTTTATTTAACCCATTTAACAGATACACAGCACATTCTCTTATAACCCCGGCCCCGAGTTCTTCCAAAACGACATCCGCGTAAAATCCGACCTCGATGCTCTCGGTTGCCTTGGCGACATAGGTTGGTACTGCATCCGGGCAATACTCTGGGCCAACGACTATGAACTCCCCAAAACGGTAACAGCTTCACAAGATCCTGAGTTCAACGAATCGGGCGTGCTTCTCTCTTGTGAGGCCTCGTTGAGCTGGCCTGACGAAAGGGCCGCCGCATTTTCTTGCTCTTTCCTAAGTAACTTTACCATGGACTTCATTTGCACCGGAACAGAGGGGAAATTATTGGTACACGACTTTGTAGTTCCGTTTGATGAGAAGTCTGCACCATTCTATACGGCCTCTGAGTCGAGGTCTGTGAAGATGTCAATTGGGTATGAGCCGGTGCCGATCGAGCATGTGGTTGAGACAGAGATTCCTCAGGAGGCACTGATGGTGGAGGAGTTTGCTCGTTTGGTTATCCGGATAGAGAGGGGCAGTTCGGGGATTGAAACGAAGTGGGCGGTTATTAGTAGGAAGACGCAACTCGTGATCGATGCTGTTATGACGTCTATTAAGAATGGATTCGAGCCTGTTGAGGTTGGGAACTAAATTCAGTGCCTCGTGTTATGCGTGTCGTATTTTTTGTTTAGAGTGGTGCTAAGAATCATCGTCGCGAATGACATGTTTTGCGTTTTGTATTTTGCATTGTGTTGTATTTCTGTTAAAAAACAATGCTAAAAATCGTCCCGGTGGATGATTAATTGCCCATAGATGGTTGACAAATCGGCATCCTAGTGCACAAAATTTGGTGTCCGCCTTTTTTGTGTACCACGTTTGGTGTCCCCCTAATCGTCTTCTCGAGGACCATTTCCTACAAATGCTTGCGGTTGCCACGTGCAACATCCCGATCCCTCTTCTGTTTATTTATGAACGTATGTGTCATATTTGAATTTGAATTAAAGTCTAGAGTTATCTGACCTGCCGCCCCTGAATTTTCATAAACCGAGGACGGGAAGAAAGAAAAGAAAGAAAGAACCAAACCATAATTATACATCTTAACTTAATTTTACAAAAGAGTGTTTGGCGGCCTCGCCCCGACAACATTATTATACATATTACAATCCTTTATTTTTATACATCAATTCCTTTTTATTTCCCCGGAGATATGCCATATCCCAAAAGTAAAGATAAGCTTGCCATCACTCCAACTTCACTCCCCAAAGAGCCTTAGTGCCATCACTAAGACTGCTTCCCATACCCTAGATGTACCTGCAAATAACAATAATCCAAAACAAAATATCCAAGAAATAAAAGGTATACGTTCAATTTATTAGTAATAAAATAAACAACAATTTAAGTGTCTATGAAATATGTATGCACATGTTACAAAGATAATTATGTTCCAAATTCCCAAATGTTAAGTTACGAGTTTCAAGTTATCAAATGCTAAGTTATTTACAATATCAACATGTATGTTAAAATTTCCAAATGCAAGTTATTACAACGACGAAAGGATATACATATTTAAAATTTCCAAATGAATCAAATGATAGTTATTATAATAACGAAAGGATATACATGTCAACTAATTTTCAATTGTTAAGTTATAAGGTCATGAACTTATATAATCTAGAAACACTACTCAAAACTCAACTTAGGTACCTAAAACCTGACTAAATTTCCGAACTCCTGAACTTGACTCAAAAAAGAAAAAAATATGGGACTAGATATCTTTTCTCAAAAGGATTTCCGACTCGATTTAACCCAATTCCTATGAAATAGTACTGCGGTGTATGTACCATGATTCATAGGCTTGACTCTAAGCTGCCGAGATACTCATAAAAATATCATTTTATTTTCGAAAGTAAAACTTGATACTGGTCCTAAAAAGAAATGAAAAATGACTCAACCCGACCCTAATTTACATGTTGTTTATATACATGGCATTAACTTATAAACATGTTTTATTATGTTGATAATATCAATATTCCAATTCAATTACCAATTTCAATTAATTGCCAAAAATGAGTTCCAATTAATTGCACATTCCGATTTAATTACAAATAGTGGATTTACTGATTCAGTAATTAACAGGACAGACTGCACGGCAGGAGGGATCCGCACACACCTAGACAAAATTACCATTCTAAGTGCCTAGATAATCCTTGCCAACACTTACTTGCACAGTATGTATCCACTTTATGTAATTAGTATTTTACAATGTACATGGTAATGACAGCATAACGATAATTTATATGAACATGGTAAGTAAAGACCTGATAAGTAACAACATAAAAGTAAAATTAACAATAATTTTGAAAGAGCAAAATTAACTTCATGAATTCTAAGCACCATAATTAAAGAATAATGATTATGTCTACAAGTACATACTAACAACTACTAAATTCTTAAACACATAAATATAAAGAAAGAAAAATATTGCATGCTTACAAGGCTAAGAAAAGTAAACTCCCTAATTCTAATATATAGAATCCTAGTTAAATCTACTTAACTATATTCAAAATTTTGATATATACTAAGTTGGCCTCATTACAAGATGTCTAAGTTTACATATCCTAAAAAAAATAAGTTTACTAACTAAGTCTTAAGCCAAAGCAAATCAACCGAAGTTCAAAGTGAAATCTTCCTAACCAAATTTCCAAATCAAATTTTAATGTAGTATCTATATTAGATAGATATAAACCTAAGATGAACATACATACACATATACACAAACGTTCTTATTTATTGAAATATGCTTAAACTACCGTACCTTAAACTGACATGGATGTTAGGGTGGGTATAAGCCGAACCCCAAGAATTCCCAACCTGAACACAATCCAAATCAAAACCCAAATTTAACTCCAAACAATACCTAAGCTTAACTTCAACCAAAGCCCAACTTCAATTCTATTACTCTAAGATGTGTGAGAAAGTATTTGTGTTTATATTGGATGTGTTAAGAATGTTCATAAGGCCTTGTATTTATAGGTGAATTGGATGAGGAGGTGGCATGGTGAAGTGTCCTAGCATTAATGAGAGGATAAGGTGGTATGACGAGGTGTTATGATCATTAATGGACTTAGATGAGTCATATGCTTAAGTGTTATGTATGCCTTAATGAAGCCATTTTGGTGAAAGTATACAAGTGTCCATTTCTTGCTTCATACTCTAAAGAAATTTGGCTAAGAGTGAACAAATAACCTATGTGTTTGTATATATGTTGCTACATGACAAGTGACAACCAATAAAAAGCTAACACTTTATGCCAAATCATTATCTAACTCAAAAAATTTTAAAAATCAATTTATCAAATCTATAAATGCAATGCCAACACATCATCCTCTAACTCATCACTTTTCTTTTAATGAATTTCCATTTTAGCTCCTAGCATGTAATTACATGCCACTTCATCTAGCCAACCCATCCCCACTTTGTAAATACAACTATTCAATAGTAACCTACTCAGGATGTTGCATTTCAAATCCAAATTTGATCCTTTTAAACTTTGAATTAGGTTTTTGTCAAAACATAAAAGTTGTAGTTTTATAAAATATTCTTACTGTAAAATTTGATCTTAAATGGAGTTACCATTTGCAAGTTATGATTAAAAGATCACCCGGGTGTTACTGTGGTAAAACTGCTTACTGCTAAGGATTTCAAGTCCTGTTTTGACCATCCTACGGTTTAAATTAGATTGTTGTCAAAACATGAAAATTGTAACTATATAAAATATCTTTTTAACTGTAAAATTTGGGCCTAATAGAAGTGACACTTTTTGAGATATCAATAAAAGAGTAATTAGGTATTAGGCTGCTGGAAATGCATTTCTTGAACTGTTTGTGCCCATTTTTGACCCGTCTATGCTTTGAATTAAATGATCTCAAAACATAAAAGTTGTAGCGAAATGAAATATCTTTCTAACTGGAAAATTTCAGCTCCATCAGATATTCGATGTGAGATATATTGCATAGAGAGCAAACAGATATCATGGCTATGACCGTGCTTAATCCTTTCCCAAAGCCAAACCCGACCGATCCACAAACCGAGAAAAAAATGGGTGTCAAAATGAATGAATTTACAATGTCCCGAACGAATAAATGGCAATGAGCAAAAAAAATTTTCCTGGTTAAAAAATTTGGACTGTTACATAACTCTTGCAAATCATTTTTATATAGGTCTAGATGTCGACGAGAGCTGTCCTTGAGCTGGACGCACGACATTATGTATTTTTGTTGTACTCTTTTGTTGTTGCAGATTTCATTTTGATGTATTTTGTAGCACCATCTTTATGTTGTATCTTTACGAGGTTTAGATGTATTTTGGCCTATTATATTTTATTGTAGCCTTCAGTGGCATGTTTTGATTCAGGCTAGAACGTTGTATAATATGTTGTTTACTTGGAGCATTTTGTTATTGTATTTTGTAAACAAAGTGTTTACTTTGCTATGTTTATACAAGCTATATGCTGGCTAAATAAATCTGGATTAATATACAGGCCATATGCAGGCTATAGTGTGGATATCATTTGCACACAACTCTAATATTGTTATGTTGTCGAACGAGTAAATTATAATAGAATGGCGATTAGCGTGTTTCCATATTTTCTTTTCTTTTTCTTTTCTCAAAATTATATATATATTTCTTTTCATTTTACTTAAAAAGGGAAAATACTTGCCCCCAGATTTCTCGGAATTCGGGGCACGATATCCTCACTCTTTTATGGCCCAACATACCAATAATGAGGTTGAGCCCACCAATTACTGAGGCGGCTAAACATCCTCATTCGCATTGGGTTATGAATGAAGAGTTTATAGCTTTATTACAAAATGGTACATGAACTCATGTGCCCCTTTCTCCTCATAAAAATATTGTCAAATATAAATGGGTGTTTAAAATCAAATGACGTATGGATGGATCCATTGAACAGTACAAGACTTACCTTGTAGCTAAGGGGTTTCACCAATGCGAAGGCATTGATTACATTAACACTTATGCTCCAGTAGTAAAACCTATCACTATCAGGTTAGTTCTTTCCTTGGCCTGTTGGCCCATTTCCCAACTATACGTGAGTAATGTTTTTCTACGTGACCATCTTTATGAGGAAGTCTATATGCAACAACCTCTTGATTTTGCCTATCCTATGTTTCTGCATCATATCTGTCACCTTGAAAATTGCTATATGGTTTGAAACAGGCTCCGTGAACTTGGTATTTCCACATTAGTTAGCATCCTTATTCTATTAGGTTCTGTGGTAACAAGTCAAACTCCTCCTAGTTTATTCTCTGTACTTATCAATTTTGTATTTATGTTCTTATATATATTGATGATATCATTGTCACATGTTCCTCCTCTATAGCAATTTCAGGACTACTTTTGCAATTTGGGATCTTGGTCCACTACAGTATTTTCTTGGGATCACTGCTTGTCCTGCTTTCGAGGGCCTATATCTTACCCAATGACATTATATACACACAATCTTGAGCCCCACTAATATTCTTGTTGTTAAGCCTGTTACTTCCCCAATGTCGACCATAAAAAAGTAGAGTTTGCTTGGCCTACTTTTGACAATCCGACTTTATATCACAATACAATCGGTACATTTCAATATTTATCCATTACAGGCCCAAAACAAATCCATTCTCTCGACCAACTTATTAGCCGTGAATCGGAACCAGTTGGCAACCTTGAGACTTGGCTAGTACATACAGTCTGGCATTTGAATCCATATCTCACGGCAAGTAAAAGCCTGATGCGACCTGAGAACCAGGTCTATGGCCAAGGACAAGAGATGAGGGAAATTTTGGTAATTGAACTCTATGACTTGGGTGTACTTCCAGAGGTTGCGCCAGCACGAGGAGAGGATGTTGGTGCATGTGCCTTGATCGGTAGGGAAGAGAGAAGGGATCAAGTTAAGCATTATGTCGCAGAATATATCCAATTGGGAATGTATTATGCAAAAAAGAAATATTTGTAAAATTTGATTCCTATGTGGGTAAATTGAAGTCTATTTATTTTAGTTTGTTAGATTTGGGGCATAGTCATATAAAGTAAAGAGATTGTAGATTAAAATTTTGTTTATATCAATATATGTATGTGACTGTTCAGCTGATGAAATATTTTTTTTACCAAATCTTTTATTGCTATAAATTGATGGGGGAAATGTGTTATAATACTAAGTAGATATTTTTCAAAACATTATGTAGTCACATATCGTGATTAGATCGAAAACAATATAAAATTTGATTTTTTATTAACTAGCATGTAACTAGTCGTTTCACAAATTGTATTAGAATAATTCTTTTTTAAATTATTAAATCAAATTGGTAATGATATTATTTTGTATTTTTTTGGCATTGTCATTAGTTTTATATTTGTTCTTGACTGGTTTATTATATAGTGAATTTGTAATTTTATTTTTTATCCATTTCATGACAACTTTATAAATTTAATATCCGTACATCTAATTGCGTAATAACCTTTGTATTATTATATTACTCCTAAATTTACATACTTTGTAAATTTTTATCCAAAAATTGGCATTGACATAATAAACATATAACTTTTTAATATAAATAATTTTGTATTTTTTTCTAAAATTATAAATTTTATAAATTTCATCATTTTATTCCAATCTTCATTGATGTGAGATACTGAGCGCTCACTTATGGCGGATATGTTGGAAATTTTTAGTGAGAATTGTAGGTAAGTGTAAAAGTAGCAGATGGGAAAAATATTGAAAAAGAGAAAATTTTGTATTTTTATTATTTGAACATTTTTGGTTCGGTTTTAAACAAAACATACGGGCCCTATTTATATTACTCCGCTTCCACAATGGATGGTGGAGATTTATTTTATCTAATGAAGTCACTATAAATCTCTACAATTCTTCAATAAAAATATATATTTTTTTATATAGAAAATTTTAAAAATATTTCTAGAAAATTCTTGTATGAAATGTCTAATAATCTCTAGATTTTTCTACTTATTACATAAGATAGTGTATTTTACTGGTAAGCTTGATAAAACTAACAAGCCCTAATACAAAATTACAATTATCCAAAACATAAAAATCCAAAAAATACTCTTACAAATTTTATGTTTTAACAACATACCGAACGTTAACTTTTACTCGCACTTTGTTCCTTCCATTTTTCCAATCTAAAAACTTGTTTTAATCAAGAAAATGGAACGCATTACGAGGTTGGCATCTGCGCAACCAACTGTTCAAATTTGTAAGACCATAAACCTTGAAGCCCAATAACCATCGGGTCCTTGCTTCGTACATGGGGTGCTATAGTCCGTTGGCATTATCCATATGATGACCGAAAATTGTACATCATCCAATTCGATGTTGAGACGAAGAAGCTTTCGGCAGTGCAGTTCATATGACCCAAGAGGCTAAGACGCCCTGTAGCAGGATGATTGGATATTACGGAGAATGTTCTGGTGGCAATATATATTTTAGATTTCTCTGACTGAAACTTTAGGATTAACCTTAGTCCTGAACATTTGAATGAAAAATCGAGTGCCAACTTTAAGATTGTTTTGTAATGCTTTTTAGTTGTTAAGAAAAGGAACTAGAATTTGTTGTACAATTTAGAGGCTTTCAAGTTTTGTCTTTTTGATGGTGGTGATTCCAAATTTCTTTATTTTCATTTTAGTCTCTTTGTTACGGTCACGATTTCTAGAAATTGGAAACAACCTTCTGAACAATAACTAAAAACACTGAAATATACATTGATGAAAAACTAACTCGCTCGAACAACCTGAAAAGTTGCAAGAATGACCTTGGTGAAAAACTTTGGAATACTTCTAATGGATACTATCAAGCTCAAAGTGGCACCATTATCTGGTATGGTAGGATCTGATTTGATTATAAGGAAAGATGATCTCCTAGGGAGGGCCTTAATGCAATCCCTTGCAAACCACACGTATCGATTAGGCCCTGATTTTGACCAACATATTGAGCCGAACTCATAATCTCCGAGTCTACAGTTGATTTTGAGTTTAGTCTCCAAACTTCTATAGTTACACATATATAAGTTGAAAATAAGCGATGCGGAAATGATCATATATAATATAACTACTTGATTGGGTGGTCCTAAACTTGAAAGTGGTTTTTAAAACTCAATGAGAAAATTCCCTTCTAGGCAAAAGTTAGGACCGTGGAATGTGCTCGCAGTTACTCATATGTTGCAACAAGGAATTCGCTTTCCTCTGGGCTCGGCTCGTTCCGCTTCTTGCAATCTCCATCAAATAATCATAAACACCATATTGAAGTGCTGCCAATACGAAAGACGAATTTTTTAATCCCAGCTCGAGCAGAAGAGCTGTGGCACATTCCTTGTTTTTTGGGGTCCCATCTCTCATTATCTCAACCAATGTCTTTACAACTTCCAATTTTCCGATTTCATTTCTTCCTTCAGGATGTGACAAAAGGAGCAATAAAATCGAGAGGGCCTCATCGATCATGCCCGCAATTTTATTTTCGAGCAATTGAAGTAATGGAGTAATAATACCTGCCTGGATAGCTTTCGACTTGTTAAGTACATTGAGGGACAAATTGAATAGCGCGGTTGCAGCGTCTTTTTTCCCTCTAATCGTCCCATTTCTCAATAGGTTTACCAACGGTGGAATGCCATTTAAGCAACCAATCATTTCTTTGTTTTCGTCGATCATCGAGAGACTAAATAGCGTAGC
>MKEJ01032094.1:0-12028 GCA_001753735.1 Embelia ribes
ATGATGTTGTTTAGTATATGTTACACTTACATATGATGAGGTTGTGATAGAGGTTATACTGACTTTCGTAGTTTACAGTCGTAGTCTATATGTTGGTTATTCGTGTTTTATCCTTGTTTATTGTCAATTCATTTTTTTTGATATTATGATGCTATTGACTTATTCTGACTTGTGCCTGCTTGACATATTTTTCCACTATTATTTTGTTTGAAACTGCTAAGCAGACCCAAAAACTAGTGGACAGAGACAACAGGGTTAGAGTTGTAGGAGCTCACTTGAGAACATTTGGGAGTTCGATTTTATGTTTAGTTGTGTCCTTTTTATTATTTAGACAGACACAAATGTTAGTACCATTTTTTGGTTTGATGTATGACCATAAAAACATAATAATAATGGCAAAGTTTGAGACTTACGTGGTTCATTTATTTTGGTTCTATCAAATATTTATGATAGATTACATTTAATCATGATATGACATGTAGATTTGAGGCGAGACGTTACATTTTTATTCCTTATTACCTCAATTGTTACTTTAATTGTGTAAAGTATATCCTGAATTAAGATGTAAAAATAAGATCAAATGACTAGGATTTAATATTATTGCATTATGACTTCTAAAAACCTTAGTCTCCTTAGTCATTTTTATAATTCTTCTATCCTTTTTTTGGGGGGGGAGATGTTCGAAGAGCAATTGCGGAGGCTTAACAATTTTGTAATCTAGCTATTTTTCTTTTTTTCGGTTGTAAGAATATTCTTAATCTTTTAGTACTTAATAAAAATTTCGGTTTGTTCAATTTAACTGTTATTTTTCTCATTTGAGTGATTTTGGATTTAGTTTTAGTCTTTTAGTACTTAATCTTTTTCGGTTATTGGTGAATTGGAGTGTTTAGTTGATTAATAGGGTTATCAGTGATTGTCATTTTAGTTTTAGTCTTTCAATAAAGTTATTCTTATTCGGTAATATTGTACAGTTGATTAGTTATTAATCATAGATTTTTTTGAAGTTGTTGTTATTGAATTTACAATCTTTGTTAATTTGAATATGAGTAGCTATTTTTTTTCCTTGCCCTAAGATTAGAAATGTAGTCAGTCTATACGTTGATGAGTAGTAATTGAACATTATTGTTATAATATGGACCGGAACTTATTAGTGTTAATTTTATGATTTTTTAATTTGTCTATCGCTTAGACGTAGTTATGGTGTCTGACAAATACCTGATGACACCGTAAGTTGAATTAAATCAAATTTAGCGCACTAATGCATAAATAATTAACTTTAGACAAATGTCTTATTAATACGAGTAGGGGAGAATATTACTACTAAATTAACCGACAAAGGTCAATATTTTAATTTAATTATTCTAGAAGCTTTAAATTAATTGCGTGTTTATTTTTCTTATTTTTCCGAAATTCCGAAATTCTCACTGTCTTGGGAGTAAGTTAACATAAATAATTGTTTATTGGAACTGAATCATGCAAAAGAATTAAAACTTAGATAATTGAATTATGACTAAGAGTTTATTAGGATTCGATACTCGGTCTTACCGAGAAAATTACTATTGTCCCTAACTAGTATACTTGCTAAATATCCTTTCTGCCCAAATATACGATGCGATCACATGCACCCACTCCCAAACCCACATATTTGCATCCATGATCCACAATTCACCAAAACCGAGTTGGACCTTGTCTGGTAAAATGTCCACTCGCAATGCTAACCAAATCTTATATTAAAACCAACAATTGCTTTTACGATTACTTTACAATTTGTCCCGATTATATCTTCCGCAACATTGGAGATGCAACAGAGCATGACTTTGAGTGTTGATTGTGTTCGCTGTAACAATAATAATTACGGTGTTGCAATTATTTGGGGTAATGGACATCATAATGATTGTGGAAATCAAAATCAAAATTTTTTTCAAATTTGCATGACTCCTGGAAATGAAATCTGTGACGTGGTAGTCCGTTATGACACGTTACAATCAATTTGAGATTGTAAGTTGGTATAGCATTGGTAGTATTCATTCTTTGTGCTAAATCAATAAAACATTGGCTTTGCCCATGTAAAATTATTATTATGTAACAGTGCAGCCGATTTTGAATTCCAAAAATCGTATCTAAAAATATCAAAACTTTTACATCCATATGCTTGGGTGGACCACATCTTTTCCCCAATTTCTATCAGTTTTTATTCTTTGTTCTACTCATATACCCTTTTGTTCCCCATTATATGATGATGAGAGATATTATATGGGATTTCCACTCAACACTACTTTTTTTTTTTTCTCGTAGATAAAGGAATTTTTTTAATATGGAATTTGGATAACATCACTACAAATTTAGGAAAAATAAATTCAAAATACTAGTAATAAGTTACCTTCAATTTATAATAATTTTATCTCAAAACATAATATATTATAACAATAAAAATCTTGTATAAAGTGTACATTATTCTAAGAGCTTTCAATTATGTTCGCCAAAATAACTACTTAAAATATATTTAAATATTTAATTCATTAATTTAGCTAGCAACTTTTTAAAATTCACTACAACCACTCTCTCTATTTTATCTAACTATTTCAACTAACTTTCAATAATATAATTCAAAAATGTCACGTGGCATAGCACGTAAGCGCCATAATAATTACATGTTATGCCACATTATCAAATTTAAATGTTAAATTTTAAATTTTACAATCGATATATTTGCAACGGTCATATTTATAATGGTTATATTTACAAGATAACAATATTTTGGAGGGAGAGAGTTTTGATGAGAGAGAAATTCGCTAGCTACATTTAATGAGTGAGAAATGGTCGACAGAATAAAGAGTAAAATAGAGAGCTGGTTGAGCTCACTTTTTTTAAATTGACTCAGCAAAATAGCTAAAAATTGTTATTTGTTGAGCCTATTGGCGATGGTCTAAATATATGTATATACATGTATCTCCAAATACTGAATTGTATATATGAATTAAAGAATTTGGATTGTGTCCTGTGCTATTATGATTTGATTCCTAAATTAAAACAGAAAATTTGCATACAAAAAATCAGTCTCATCGGCTCAGAACTTCACCGTCTTCGAGGATGTTGCTATTGCAGATGATGAAGAAACTAAGGATCAAATGGTAATCATCTACTCGGCTTGCAATATTAGTCCGTAATTTTAGCATCGTATGCAAATTGAGGAATTTGATTAATTTTTGTGTTAAATTTCGTAGGCTATTGACGCAAATGATACGTTAGAGGAGATTGTTATGAATATCGATGGCTGTGACTCGAAGAACCCTCTAGCAGTGGTCGAATATGTCGATGATCTTTATGCATACTACAAAAATATGGAGGTTAGATAGAATTTTGCATTTTGGTATTCAATAAGTATGTACCTGGATAAAGTCAAAAGAAAAATAAGTTATTTGCATTTGTATTATTCATTTACATATATATATATATATACTAGAGTGTAACCCGCAATATGCGCGGGTTGTGAATATTTTGTTATTTTTTTATTATATAAATTTAAATTATTTTGTTAAATTAGTTTTGATAATTTATTTTTTGATATGATATCTTTTCATATATTTTTTTTCTAATGATTTATAAATTTATAAAAGATTGATTGGTAGGATTTATATTAAAATAACATTTTTACAAAAAAATAATGTTTATTTAGATTAGTTTTAGATATTTGAAAATTTTAATATGAAAAATATTTTAAAATATTAATGTTGATTGGGAAAATATTTTAAAATTTTATAGAGAATCTTAAATTGGTAAAAATCAATTTTAAAAATATTTATTTATTAATTGTATTTTGATTCTTAAATATAATTTTAATAATTTCTATTATGGTAAGTTATTTTGTAGTTATGCAAAGATATATATGAATATTTTAGAGCTGTGTTTAATCTTATATGAAATTTAATTTTAATAATTTTTGTTATGGTAAGTTGATATATATGTATATAATTTTAATAATTTCTTTTATGGTAAATTATATATATGTATATAATGTTTATAATTTCTATTATGACAAGTTTTTTATTATTTTAAATCCTACTTTCATGGGGTATACAATTTTAATAATTTCCAATCTGATAAGTTTTATTGCTTTAAATCCTAATTTTATAGAAATACATATTAAGTAATTATATGGATAAATATCACAATTACAGTGAAAATAGTTGGAGGGGATAACTTTTATATATCGTGTAATATGCAGGTTGTGTGTTTTATGTTTTCTTTGTATCATATTGTTTTTAATTATTTTATAAAATTATTTTGCATAATTTTTTTATATGACATATTGTATTTCTCCTTTTTGTTACCAATTATTTATAACTTTATAAAAGATCGGATCTGACAATATTTATATTATGATATTGTTTTTACAAAAAATTACTAATATCTACTTTGGTTAATTTTAGACACGTAAAAATCTTATTTGATAACATTTTAAAATGTTATTGAGAATCTTAAATTGGTAAGAATTAATTTATAGAAATACTTATTTCCTAAAAATATTTTGATTCTTAAATATAATTTTAATAATTTCTATTATGAAAAGTTATTTTATAGTCACGTAGAGATACATGTATATCTTGGGTTATGCCTAATATTATAGAAAATTTAGTGTCAATAATTTATATTATGATAAGTTGATATATATATATATATAATTTTAATTATTCTAATATGGTAAGTTTTATTATTTTAAACTAATTTAATGGAACATACAAAACAAATGTCGCGATTAGAGTGAATATAGTTAGAAGATACAACCTTTATATACGTAAGAAGATATGGACTAAATCAATACTCCAATTTTCAGAGTTATAGCTGTGTTTCCCCCAACTACATGGCACAACAATCTGAGATCAATGGAAAGATGAGGGCCATTCTAATTGATTGGCTGATTGAGGTACGTATATGGGAAACATGCATACCGAATTAGGGTTTTTTTCGTTACAACTTTTGAGGAATTAGAAAAAAATTAGTTTTTTTCATCTTGCTTAAAGCTTCTTGTATTTTGGTTGAAACAGTAATGAAGTCCACATTTCGTTTATGACACGAAATCTGAATCCTTTTCCCCGAAAGAAGAGATTTGTTCAAATTTATTAACCATGTTGACTTTGATTTTGACTAACTATTAGTACGTAATGACATGACTAATGTACACTAATTTTTAAGCAAAAAATCTGAAATTTTTGAACTTTAAAGATGCAATCAAACAAGCACTTAGTGGTAAGAGATAAGAAGTAAAAGGGATGAAGTCGGAGTTTTATATGAAAATTTTCATCTCTAATTTAGACAGGTACATCACAAGTTTGGCATGAGGGACGAGACATTGTTCCTCACAGTTAACATTATTGATAGATTTCTAGCTCAGCAAGGAGTAGTAAAAAAAAAGCTGCAATTGGTTGGTTTAGTTGCTTTGTTCTTAGCCAGCAAATATGAGGATGTTTTGGTCCCTATTGTAGATGATCTGGTTGGCATTTCCGATAATGCCTATACGGGAGTAGAAATTCTTGATTCGGTAATTATCAGCACTCTAGTTTAATCAACGTGAGTTTCTTCTTGATGTTAGAATCAACTAAGCTTTTTGCATGTTTGCAGGAGAAATTAATGCTCGATACGTTGCAGTTCAACATGTCACTCCCGACCACATACGTCTTCATGAATAGATACCTAAAGGCTGCCCAATCTGACCGGAGAGTAAGTAGCAATTACCCAATTTCCATGCGTAAATATGCATATCTTGTTGTTAAAGTGATCCTGATAGGAGTTTTTATTGTGATGTGGACTTTATAACAGCTTGAGCTCTTGTCATTCTTTCTGATCGAACTGTGCCTCGTTGAGTACGAAATGCTCAAATATGCACCTTCTTGTCTTGCTGCCTCTGCAATTTATACTGCACAATGTACTCTTTTCGGGTTCAAGCAGTGGAGCAAGACCAGTGAGCGGCATACTAGCTACTCAGAAGATCAACTCCTGTAAGTATAAATCTCTTTTACATTCATTCATTCATTATTTATTTATTTATTTATTTGTTAAATTGGATTCGATTAATGTAAATGCTATTATTTATAATATAAATGATTTTACTTGTACAGGGTGCTCAAAGTTGATTGTGAGTTTCCACCAGAAGGCTGCAACCGGGAGACTAACAGGTATATACAGAAAGTATTGTACATCGAAGTTTGGAAACGTAGCGAAAATTGAGCCTGCCAATTTTTAACTAGATGCAGAATAATGCAAAATAATGACGATTGCTAACCTGTAATGTAAAGCCTCTAATTTGGTGATCTCTGCCACAGAACTTGACGTAATTGGGGTTTTGTATACAATGTTTTACAAAAAGGGGTATGGTACATAAGCAGTGATACGATTAAGGCTTAATGCAACCTTGGTTGTTTGTTCATGGTTCGGGTTTGGACTTTTTCTTTCCTTTATTTTCCAGACAATATGTTCAATTGCTTTATCATTTGTTAATAATATTAATTGCCATAAAAATTTTACATCATTTCTCTTGTTTCACATCTATTTTTGCGAAATGATTCCGATGATCCTAAAAAAGTTTGATTTGTCGAAAATGGCGGAGTGTGTGTGTGATTATCCAAGAACAAGTCAAACAATCCGTGAATTACGACGTAATGTATGGTTTTGCACCCAAAATTCTAATTGCTAGCTATGAAGAGACTTACTAGGAGATATTTCTCCTGAGCGACCAACCGTTTCATGTTCAAAGAATTCCTTACTAGCATCTGCATAATCCAAGTAAAAAGCAATAAAATTCATATGCATTGAGAATAACTTTGCACGAAAGGAGGAAAATTAGCCAAGAATGTAGGTCTCTGAAATCGACTAGTGAGGACAAAACACAATGTCCGTTCTCGACAATTATGTGAGAGAATTCTGGCATAGAGTAAGCTGCTCAAAATCGGCTTTTTCTTGGCTTAAAATTGCATTTTGGCATACAAAAGTTAGAGGGATGCTTCTCCCTCTGTCTGTACGTCATGGATCGACACTTTGGATCATTCAGGACGAAGACTACCAGGGGTTTAGGCTATTTGGGATCTTCTGTAATGTCCTATAAAGATCTAGAAGCATCTAGACCATTCTAGTGTATTCTTGAATATTATTGTACATTCTAGTAGTTTAGGGAATACTCTAAAATTGTATAAAATGTAAAAGAATATAGTGGAAGTGTATGAAAGTTTCTAGAATGGGAAACACTAAAATATGCCACATGATTTTTGGACATTTTAGATAAGTTCTACACAAGAATGATCTCGAACCTTAATGGGCATTAGAAATCATTTGTATTAGATAACACTTGAGTGAGAATATGAGTGAGGAGTTCTCTTATATCTCTCTCTCTCAATCTAGAGCTTTTAGTTGTGTGTGTTAACTTTGGCTTCTGAGTGTGCATGTTTAACAAGTTTAGGCTGACTTAATCCCTCAAAGCTAGGCTGAGCGAGCTAAGTTCCGCATGGGTAGCTTGAGAAAACTAAGCCCGTCACAAGTGGTATCATAGCGGATTACATGGGGACGTGAGCATGTAGGGTATTGAAGACCAACTCACGGAGGATGCTAGAGAGAATGGTGTTAGTTCATGGGATATCTTGGCGTCCTGAGAAAAGGCTTGCACGGTTGGAGCTTGTCATAGCAGACGATTAAGATCAAATTGTGTTGCTAACCAAACGCTTGAAGGAGTGTCCTTAGGGAAGAGGAACTCCGTGGGGAGATAAAAGCTGGCCTCAACCGGGTTGTCAACCCATTGAGGAGCTAAAAGCTGGCCTCAACCGGATTGTCGACCTCTTGAGGAGCCAAATGGAGACCATAAGCTAGGCTCTCCTAGCCGAGATTGCGGGTATCTGGGTGGAGCTCAAGAAGGTAAAGGGTGTGCTAATATGAGACGGGGCTTGCACCGTGCCGGCCGCTTGAGAAGCTAAGGGAAAGATGAGGCACATAATAAGAATGTGCATTGTCAAAGAGCTGAATGGTGAGCAATTAGCACAAGCAGCGTCAATATAGAAATGCGAAGGGGCACGCAAAGTGTCCAAGCTGGGAACACACCAGAAAACGCAACGAGGGTGCCCCAGCATAGGTGGGCGAGGATGACGGTAAAGATCGAGAAGTTTCCAGACCATTCTGGCGTATTTTTGTATATTTTAGTAGTGCAAGGAATGCTCTAGAAATGTATATAGGTTGTGAAAGAACACATTGGAAGTGTAGAAATTTCTAGATTGGGGAACTCTAAAATGTTACAGATGGGTGACAGACATTCTATGTAGTTTCTAGACAAGAATGATCAAGAATTATAATTTAAGCATAAGAATATTGTGAACATTTTTTTTTCTATTCTATCCTTTAATTTTTTTTTCTTATAAAAGTCCAAGGCTGTTTTATATATTTTTATCCCTATTTTACCATTTTTTTTCCTTTTATTTTACCTTCTTTTTAAATCTAATCTCTTTTATAAAATCATAAGATTGTTTGATTGTTTTACATATTTTTGTTCCTATTTTAATCTCTCTCTTTTTTTTTTTTTACCTTCTTGTTAAAGAGAAAAAAGTCCAATTGTATCTTATTTGTATACTCTCTACTATAAATTTACTATGGTATTATATAAATTATATGATTCATATTTTACTCTCTTATTTTTTGTTCATCTTACAAGTTACTATCAAAATTGAAAAAAGGTCCAGCCACACGTGTCTTACAAAGCACATGTGTGTTTTACATTATTTTTATATTTTCTTAGTTTTTATTCCAATTTTATCCTCTTATTATAATTTTAAAAAGGACAAATATTTTCTTATTCATCTGTTATCTACTATAAAAGCACAAAGTGATACACATTTTTGTTTCTATTTCCCCATTTTTTTTTCCTTTTTTTTCCATTTTACTCTCTTATTAATATTTAAAAAAAAAACTTCAACCGTGTTCAATTAGTAAAAGCATAAGGGTACTTAAATATTTTCTTTTTCGTATTTCACTTTCTTATGTTGTGTTTTTATTTTACTCTCGGGTGTTTTACGTATTTTTGTTGTTTCAATTCTATTTTTGGGTGGTGTATCCATTTTCGATCCCGTTTACCCTTTTAGTACTATTTAACCTTTTATTAAATTTTTTTAAAAAAGCCCATATGTATTCTATTTGCGTATACACATCATCCTCAGAATCCAAACGGTAAAAAAAAAAGAAGAAGAAGAAGAAGAAGAAAGAAAACACACTCGGAACAAAAAAAAAAATGTTGCATAAACTCGTTATCTCTGTCCACATCAGCTCTTGTCGCGTCCCAAGTCACCATAAACCCGGGGATGCAAAATAATAACAAAAAAACTAAAAATAACGAAGAAAACATCCATAGAATGAAGTAGAAAATGTAAAAGACTACATTTACCCATTCTAACTTATCACGACAACCACATATGTATTACACACACACACACAGAGACAAAGTAAATATAACAATCCACAACATATTACATAACTGTAACAAAAGAATAGACAAATCTGGCTATAAGCAAACCTCTCAGTTCATTAAACAATGACAAGCTATGAGCTTGTACTAATAAGAGAAACAAAAGAAGCACAAACTCCAAGCCTTATCTCCAAAAGGCATCATCTTCTATACATCAAAATATACATGCCTCCAAATCCTCCATAGTCATCTATGCATATCCTGTGTCCGATTCCGGACCAGTAATGTATTAGGATAATGGCATAGAAAACAAATAAAAAGGTCAGATACTAAATTGGAATGTAAAAAGGATGCTATGTAGTATATGCAACCTGTACAAACATGTTAAATACATGAGCAATATAAATGTAATGAACAATGCTGCATAATATAATGCATGTGACCTCCAACAAACTCTGTAAACTAGAAAGTTAGGGCTAATATTTCTCCGTTAATTTTGAGACTATGCCTCGCCTACGATCTATGTATCCTGTGCGACATAAATCATAGGCCCGATTTGAAGACGCACTAACATCTACAGTGATCGAAGTTATCTTCCTGCGTAGGTTTTTCAGCTCTCACAGTAGGGGTTAAAGCCCTTAAGCTTAAATCCTCCACTCCCCGAAGGGATAAAATTATTGTTTTTAAAAGGAAAAAGTTGATACTATTACCTCAAAAAGAAAGCAAAAGGACTCAAGTCATATTCGAAGGAATATGCTTTTTTTAAAACCTCTAAAAATGTTCGTTTAATGTAACATTTGTATAGAAATCAACGAAGATCCTGCTTCGCTTCGGATTAGTTTTATAAAATCAACGAGAACCCTTCTTGACCTCGGATTTTGTATACAATCAACGAGGACCCTTCTTGACCTCAGATTATCCTCCAAATAATTCTCCGAAACATAGCCTCCAAAATATAAAACCAAGTTCAAAAATAATGTTTTAAAACATGGTTTTCCTCAGAGATAATTCCTCCAAAAGTTTTCATTTTGAAAGCATGAATGTCAAATGAAGTGACATGCAACATGAAGCCTCCATAATGTAATTACTAAGATAATGAACATAGCATAATACATTAATCACTACAAGAAATGCTTAGTAAGAACATAGCATATTACTATAATTACATAATGTAATTAATACCTCCAAATAAGAATTAGCATATAATTATCATGCCATTATATGAAATTCTCATGCCAATTAATACATGTTTTGTATATTTCGCTATACAACATAGCATCAAGTCCATATTAAAGTTGAGAATTCGCATGTACCTTAGTTTGTAGGCCTCCCAAATAGCAAATAAAAGCCTAACAAGCCCCGCATCAATAACTCCCTTTTTAGCCTCCGTTAAACCCCATGATTCGATTTAAATCCGCCCAACAAAATGAGATGAACCTATAGAGAAAAAGAATCAACATGAGATGATGAACAATAATATCAACTTTATTTCAACATGCGAGAAAAACATGGAAATCGAGACAATAACAACGAACGTGATAGAGCCAAAACTTACCTTAAAACGCTTTCCTCACTCTAACGAAGCCAAAAACCTACTTTGTTTCCACGTCCGAGCTCCGGAGTTAGATGATATTACGAGCTAAAGCTTTACGCACCTATTCATCTTTCTCTCTCTTGTTTGGTTCAAAAATGGGGAAGAAATGAGTCAAAAAAAGATGTCTTAAAGTAAAAGAGGTAATTGGGTCCATAATCTTTCCCACATGACTGGGTGTAACGGTACATTGGCTAGGTGTAACGGTACACTACTTGAGTAACAGTACACCACTTAGTAGACCGGCTTCCAGTGAACATGACCCCTTTCACATTAACCTGGTGTAATGGTACACCTGGGTAGTGTAGCGGTACACCTATGGGTAATGGTACACCTTTAAGTGTGCTGGCTTCCGGTGAGTTTTGAATCAGAACAAGAAATTTGTGTATCGGTAGACCAACTTCTGTATACTGGTAATCTGGCCAGAACAATTTTCAACCTTTGAAACATCTACGAATGAATTCCTAAAAACTCGAATTAAATCTTCCGAATACGAAATAGATGCTACATTATGAACATAGCGATGAATATAAATAATATCATTATTAGTAATTAATAATATTATTTAATTACGAAACATTTATACGAATTTTTGGGACATTACATCCTCCCCTTGTTAGGAAATTTCATCCCCGAAATTAGTGTATACTACGAAAAAAGAATTAGAATAAGAATTTACCCATTGCAGCAAAAAGCTCTGGATACTTTGCTTGAATGTCCTCCTCATGTTCCCAGGTAGCCTCCTCACTACGATGGTGCTTCCACAACATCTTTACCAAATGAACGAAACACCCCTGAAGAACCTTCTCCTTCGAATCCAAAATAGAATCGGACGAACCTCATAGGAAACATCTTTTTCCATACGAAGATCGTCAAAATTGATAACGTGTCATGAATCTCGAATATACTTGTGAAGCATAGATACATGGAATACTAAATGAACCCCCGAGAGTTGTCGTGGTAATGCAAGACGATATGCTACATCACCGATTGCCTCTAGAATA
>MKEJ01032099.1:0-12808 GCA_001753735.1 Embelia ribes
TTGTTGTTTAATTAATCTTAATCTATTCCCGTACCCGTAAAGGAAATTAAGGGTACTTGTAGAATCGTCCAAACCAATCAAACTGTTCGAATCAAGTCGAACCGAAAGAAAATTGTATCAAATCTATAAGTTATGGTTTCGTTTGGTTTATAAAAATTCCAAACCGATCACGAGTGGTTTGATTTTTTATTTTTTGGATAAATCGAATAGTCAAAACTGAACCGAACCGAACCACTACATTAATATACACACACGTCAAAACAAAACCCTATTAAATTATTCTATTGTGTTGTGATATAAATGTTAAATATGGTAGTTGATGAATAAGTTGTGAATATTAAAAAATGATGCTCAATTTTTACTATTTACTGGGATTTCTTATGTTTACTATTAAGATTATCTTTAATACTAGTGCGAATCTTTATTAGCCTAAATAAATTGGAATTTTAAGCAGAATGTATTAAGCTTTTTTCTTAATTTGAAATAAGCCTACTCACGTTGGATGGACATAACGCCATATTTGCCTCTGCGTAAGGAGCAGAGTAGCTGTATTGTTTTTTGGTTTTTATTTTCATTTTTTGGTTGCTTATAGCCTGTTCATTTTCGCGTTGATCTTCGACGTCCGTGTTGTCGGTACTGATATATGCTGATTCTATTTCCAAATTTTGGCTTCTCTTAATCAAGTTTCGAAAGTTGCTGATGAGACTTGAACCTTGTTTCTCGATTCAAAAAAGTCGCAATGATGTCAAATGTTCAATAAATCATCTATATGCAATTATACGCTCAGCGCGCACCATCTCGGGTTGAAATTAATCGCATCCAAATTTTTTCATCATTTAATTCTTCGAGATAAACGAAAATTTGAACACTTCCCACCACAAGATGGAAGTGAATACATAGCAATCATCAATAGATAAATGCCAATTTTAGCTACTCAAACATAAGAAGAAAAATAGAAGCGACTAGAGCGCTAGGCATGCACGATACTAAGAACGTCGGTGGGTAGGCCTTCGGTGCATCCGAACGACGACTGGGGACTATTATTCCTCCGCCACCGCGACTGCCACGCCCTCCGCTGCCACCACCTCTGCCGCCTTTCCCTCCCCCTTTCAATAACCTAAATTTGTGCCTTAGCCCTGGTGCAAGAAACAAATCGTTTTCGCTTTGTTTTTCTTCCGTGGTTAACCCTATCTTAGCTTCCCCGGCATGAGCTTTCTTTCTTTCGAATATGATATTTTCGTCGCATACGGTTGTGTATATTTGAGAGCAAAACAAGATGATTGCGAGGAAGGAAACTTTTACGTGTTTGAATCTCATCTTGATTATCTATTTTTTACACCGGAGAAAAACCGAACCGAAAAATAAATTGGAGTATGAATTGTAATGAAGATTTGTAAGAACAAATGATGAGATTTTATAGATGAAGGAAGAAATTAATTCAAGGAATAGCATGAACGTAATTTATATTTTTGGGGAAAAAAATTGATAGATCTTGTATTTTATGACCTCATCTTTCCAAAATTAGCATTGGGATGGTTTATGGGAAGAATCTAGGGAGTATTATACCATTGTAATCTTTAAACTTTACATATTGTGCATTTTTCATCCCTCAATGTAACGTAGTTAATTTTTCCGTTAATTCTTTTTAATTCATCGCTTTATGTCCATAATTTTTAGTATTTTACTTTTTTAGTTACTAAATCTAAGCGTTGGACTAACAATCAAATAAGAAATATAGTTGGATTGTACGTTTAAGCTACTAGAAATCAATCATAATAAATGAAATACTAATTAACCCTTAAAACCCAAACATTACATTATTGCTATGATATTTTTAAACAAATCTTGAACTTTAAATGATTAAACAATTAAAAAACAAACCTTAACTCATAAAAGTAATTAACCAAAATACATCTCTCACGATCATGTGATATTTTAATTTTCCAAATTTTCTTATGTCGCAAGTAGGAAACAATAAATTATCACATAAAATCAAAAATTGAAATTCAAATATAGAGATTTTAAGAAAATCTACTTGTCTGAACTCAAAAACATATTTCAAATAGCAGTGATATATAATTATAGAGAAAAAAATAATTTTTATTCTTCTAACTAGAGAGAAAAACTAGCATGTTACTCACACAAAATAGAAATAATTTCTTAATTGAAAAAAGGGACACATATGATTAATTTATCGACGTAAAATTAAATACTTAATTTTATAGACTTGAATAATCATGATCCTAAATTAAGGGACTAAAGTGAGAAAAAGAAAAATAATTATCTAAAAATTCTATATTAAAGAAAACGGAAAATTTGATTGACTAAGATTTAGGGACTAAAAAATCATAATATGTAAAGTTTTGGGAATTAAATAAAAAGTACAATAGGTAAAGTTTGGAGACTAAAAATACATAATATTAAAATATAGAGATAAAAGTGGGACAAACCTGATAGTTTTAGGAACTAAAATCGAAATTAGCCCAAGAATCAATTAGAAAAGATTATGCAACGCCACTAAAAAATCTTACTTGCTGCCATTAAGAAAATATATTTATATATAGGGTGTGGTATAAAAATAACAATTAATAAATATAAGATTGTCCTACGATAGCTTGTGGTAAATAATATAAATAGACCGAAAAAAATCAAATAAACCATCACTTTTTATATAATCAAGAGACCTAATAAATAAGAAATTTATTCACACTAAATTAAATATGAAATAAATCAGAGCAGATAAACCAAATTAATTTTCTTACTAAATCAAATCTCACTTATCCCATATTTATTATAACAGCTTGTGTTTCAATGAACTGGCAACATTATTTTCTTTCCTTTGCTTATTGTCATTGATTCTTGAAAATAAGAAATATTACCTTTTCCCCATTGTTTTTATTTGAGTAGTTGTACATTAATCCAAAAATCTCGAAGAAGATATATTTGGAGATGTATTTCAATCTCTAGTATATTTTATATTATAATTTAACCTTTTTTTGTTTTTATTTGATTGCTGAGCTATTAGATTAAACTTATTTATTATTTTGGCTAGAAACCTTTTTCTTAGTTGGGAAAAAAAAAAACAGAATAAACATATACACACTGCTTAAATATTGCAATGAAACAATCTTAAATTTAGTATTGTGAGACATGGGATCCATATAAACGGATAAGATTTTTTTTTGGTTAAAAATATATGAGTGAAAATAATAAAAAGAGATTCTATCAAACTAACATAAATTCAACAAATAATTAGAAATTGTCCAACATTCGTACAACATGGCCGTCAGATCTCGTCAATGCTAACAATATCCATATACTTAAAACCATGCATCACTTCATTAGAAATAAAATTTTATTCAGCCATGAAGTCTTTCACCCCCCGCGATTCTTATTTTCAATTACGTTCCTATCTATCTAAGTTTGACATCCTCGTACAAAAAGTAGCGTCACCAGCATAAAAGTCTAATCCCGATAAAAATTAAATGGCATCATCCACCTCTGGATTTGTCAAACTTAATATAGATGGAGCCGTACCAAATATTTCCTTCGCTGTGCATGAGATATTCTACGCTGGCATGCAGGTGACTTCATATTTGGCTTTATGCATAATATCGGAAAAAATACGCCAGTATAGACAGAACTTTAGTCTCTAAAATAGGGTCTCTTTTATTGTCTTCAATATCATTACAAATATGTAATTATAGGTACTAATTCCATCGCTTTAATCAATTTGTTAAAGAGGCAATCCGGATATCCGATTTTGCAGATAGTACTTGATCAGATCTATGATCAGCTACAAGCTCTCAGTTTTGTGGTCTTCACTCACGTATATAGAGAAGTTACCGGATCAGCTGATATTTGTCTAAGGGTGCAATTTTTAATAATTGTAATGTAGTATATACCTATGCACATGTAATATATTATGATAAATCGGATTGAACTATTTGAGATGAAAATTAGAAGGCCAAAAAGATAGTTTAATTTGTGAGTTAAATTCAAACCCCGTCCCACAAGTAGGCTAGTAAATAAATTGGGTTGGTTGGGATATGCAGGCAAACAGATTCTATCACATGAGCAGAGTGTAAAATCGATTCCACCGCTCTTTTATTATCATGTAAGATCTTTTACGGTAAATATGAATGTATAAAATTATAGAGCAAAAAACGATTTATACATATCGGATTGAATATAGATTAAATTATACGTAATACCAAAATAAAATAAACTAGCCGCAAAAAAGTGCATTACTGATATAACACCCGCTAGGATCTACAGCCTAATTAACTACCCATTCACAAATTCAATGAGAGAGAATTTATGAGTGTTTTTTATTATTTATTTATTTTTTGAAAAAATAAAAACAAGTAATAAGCATAAAATAATCAGAAAATGGAAACGATTTAATTTTAACAATACTTAATATGCCAACCCGATATCTTTTTCTTCTCAACATCTTTTTGGTATTTTCTTACTTTTTCCCAAACCAAAAATATTTTTGATATAGTTTCCTTCCCTATATAAAACTTTTTTCCCCCCTTATTTTGCGTCAAGTATCCAAGCTTTCACAATATTAATATATATATATATATATAAATAAAATAAAGGCAGACATAATCAAGTAACAAGTTTCATTAAATGAATCATTGAAACTCTGAAAGTTTCGACACCTTTTTATCATTTGTAACCAACATAAATACATGAAGCCCCTCAATCTCCATCTTCGAATGCGTGTGAACGCGTCTAGACATCAATTTATTTTTTTCGGAAGCACTTTTGGAATTTCGTAAGCCCCTCAATTTAAATGAGTAACTCCAGCTCGAAAGCTCGACTCGAGCACTTAATGAATCGAGTAAGAAAGGTATTTTTATACTTAATTCAAGTTTGAGTATTAATCAATTCGTTTGAGCTCACAATTAAATCGAGTAGTATATACATACAAATTATATATTTAAATTAACATATATACTTATAAATGTATCCAAATAAATACGTTTATTTATCAAATAAAGAAAAAAAATATTTGCAAATAGAGTTCACGTCTTAACATTATAAGCAAAACCAAGTCAAGCAGAACCTTGACTTGGATGACTTAGACTTAAACTCGAGTTCAAATAGGCACCAATCAGGGGAACCTGAGGAGCTCACACCTGGGCACTATCAGTACGAAAAATTGAAAACAGTGCCCCACAAGAAGGATACGAACTAATGCGGACCGAACATGTGCATCAGACATTGCATCTCGTCAACACAGTTTAATAGCAGCGGTGCAGTGTAAAGACTAGCATGCATCGCAAATAAGAGTCGAATGCAAATGGATTTTAAAAAATCTATGCCCTTAAATAAGAATCAAATACCAAAGACATTCGAAGTTGCCAAATTTTGCTTTGTTTTTTGGGATTATGACTAGTAAATATTTCCGAGTACTTAAACAACCAAAGGGAGAAAAAAAAACCGTAGCCTAAAAACTCAAAATAATAAAACCATAGCATAAACTCAAGCTTTGTTCCATGTCACTCGTGGACACTTCACTTTATTTATTGACAAAGTTTTTCCTAAAGCAGTTCAACCCGTGGCATACTTTTGAGTCCAGGATCGAGCATTGTTTATGTACTTGGCTCTGTCGGTTTTGTACAGATGAGCAATTTCGGGCACCAGTGGATCGTCGGGGTTCGGATCTGTGAGCATAGAACAAATCGATAGCAACACCTGCAAAACAGCATAGTTGGTGAGAGACAAACATCAATTACCCTGGTTATGGGAAATTAATGAGTTAATTAAGCCTACTGCAATGTCCTCTTTTGAGGGCAAAATTACCATTCAGAATCTCAAAATGCAACTTAAAACTGTTATAGTGAAAAAATCTGTGTTAGTTTATTGGAAAGCTCCTCAAAAAGGGATTTTTGAAATTGAATATAGATAGTGCTTCAAAAGGAAATCCAGGCTCTGCTGGGAGTGGTGATGTCATCAGATTTGATAAAAAAGTGATTGGGACCTTCTCTCGTAGCTCGGGTATTCAAACCAATAACTTTGAAGAATTAAATGCTCTACTGACTGGTTTGATTATTTGTTACCAGTTAAATATTTGAAAATTTCAAGTTGAAACTGATTCAAAACTGATAGCTCAATGGATCTCTGATAATAGAAATGTTCCTTGGTCTCTCCTAAATATGTGGTTTGAAATTTTATACTTAATGGAATATGTAGAAGTGCAGATTGAGCATATTTTCAGGGAAAGCAATCAAGTGGCTGATGCTCTAGCTAAATTGGGTGCTAAAGGGAAGAATGGCTTTTATCAATCTGCAATGGAGTTGCCGATTTTAGCTCATCGAGCTTTGTGTATGGATAAGATGGGGATTCCTACATGGAGACACTGGTGCTTTGCTATTTTGTTTTCCTTTTTAGGTTTTAGCAGTAGTTTTGTTTTGTTTTGCTGTTTAGGCTGTAGTTTTGTTTGTTTCAGCCTTTGGTTGCAACTCTTAAGGCCTTTTGGCCTCTATTAATGAAAGTTTTGTTTTGTTAAAAAAAAAAACATCAACTAAGCGTCTAGACTCTAGAATACTAAGTAACTTCCAAAAAATAAATACAAATAAAGAATAAAGTTTTTGTCAGGTATACCGTATACAAATATGATGATGAAATAGACAGAATTATTGATATATACCAACACAGTGCTAGTATGCACACGGAATATTTACTTTTGCATAGAATTTTTATCGTCTTCAATAAGCTGATTTAAAATATTAAGTAGCAAAAATAGCCAATTCGGATCCATGATACTAAGGACCATACAAAAATAACTTCAACCCCTTCTGCACAACACACAACAAATCCAATCCTTCCTAAGATATTATGAAAAAAAAAAAATCTTCATCAACCCCTCTCTTTAAGATCAAAGGAAGCATGAACAATGTGAAATGGACGACATTTATCGGAATTCAATATACTAAAATCTTAGGAGGTAGGAATAATATGATCTTGTTATTTTATTCTTTACATGGTATAAATGATTTTCGAGAAAATGATGTCACTTACAATATCAGTTCTAAGTATACAGAAAGATACTAATGGTCTCTCCAGCATTGAGTTGGCTGGTTCCATAAAAAAATTTTGGTAAACTATAACGGAATCAAAGAAAATCCCAGGTAATATGTAACGTAAAGTAATGCAAAAGTGTCAAAATTGCCGTTACCTTGGATATGGTGAGGGCTGGACTCCATTGTTCTTTGAGAATGTCGAGACAAATGCTACCGTTACTGTTGATATTAGGATGGTACACTTTTGTTTGGAAGATTACCTGCAAAACCCGAGCAACTCTTTAAAACGATGGCAACAACTATACAAAGTTACAAACAAAAGGGGATTAAGTTTATCATTGTCATCAGTCCTATTCTGAAATAGATCCCCTTGGAAGTTTAAGTCCCTCTGTCGCTGACGCACCTTACCCCACACAATGGAGGAGCCACATGCACTCAGTTGCCCATTTACATTCACAAATGTTATGTCACAGTGGTGGGCCCAGTATTTCCAGATTAGGATGTGGGGTGTTATGTCACAATGGCGGGCCTAGGATTCCCGGATTAGGGTGCGTGGGGGGGCTAGGGGGAGGGGGGGGGGCAGGAGGGGTAAGGGGTAAGGGTAAAATTTTCAATTTTTTTATAGATATTTCAAATAAATTCCGGAGACCTCACTGTGCCTATGGTTATGTTCATGCTCGAAGCAGCATCCTTACATTGTTTCTCAAAAGAAAGAAAAAAAAAAAGGAAACCCTATAACAAGGTGCTGTCAGACCATGTTGATTCTATTTGTGTAATACCCATATTGGCTCCTTTTCATTATAATAATATCAACAATTCAACATATTCTTTAGGTTCTTTGGAGCTGAGTTTATAAACAAATTTGATAACTTAAAAACCAACAGCAAAGTCTATAACAAAATGTACAAGAAAACAAGCAGTATATTTCTGATTAAAATTTTAAGTGTCAACTAGGATAAACACAAATAAAATGGGAGACTATTGTATTTTCAAACAAAAAATAGAGTGCCAATATTGCTGTTCCCAGAGGGCAACAACTACTCTTAAAAACCCCATGTCTATATTTGGATCAAACAAAAAACTTGTTCAAAAAGAATATATTGAAAGGCAAAGAATCAACAATAGCAATCAAGCGATATATACCTTTGGTGGCTTGAACGGGTAATCTGGTGGAAAGTGTATCATAACAAGAAACACGCCGCCCGCAAATGGGCTATCAGGTGGGCCCATAATTGTTGCTTGCCAGTGAAACAAGTCGTTCCCCACAGGACCTATAATAGGAAAACTCTAATGTTTAATACACAACTGCAAGTCTGCAATGAATGAATCAAGCAACTAAAAGGCCATGGCAAAGATTTCTTGCAATTGGCATTGGCTAACCAATATTTGCCAAACGAGTTAAAGCTATGAATACTTCAAATGATTGAGACAAAACCAAAACACAAGTCCGTAGATAATTGCAAGAATAAAAGTAACCAGGTTAAATCCGTAAAAAAATGTCGACTAACAAACTAGGTGCTTCGAAACTCTTATAGCATGTACAATTTCGTGTAAACTTCTATGAGAACTGTAATTGTTTTTATTATCCAACAGTTTCCTGAACAACCTTCAAATCCTTTCTCAAATTATTCATAGTTGATGGAGTCTAATATCTAAATGTCCATTCCCTAATAGTGGATGATCTTATGATTAAAAAGCACCGCTTTCTCAAACCAATACAAGAATAAGTGCAAATTAACAACTATACAAAAATGGAGAACAAGGAAAAAGAAGCTAAATTAACAATGGGACAAACCTGCACTGCAAGAAGCAGGTGGATCCTTTTCCATGTCCTTCAACTCCTTTACAATCCGCTTGGTAGCCATGATTTCTTTGAACTAGAAAACAACTACGAATTCAAATGCGAAAGGCAAGCTTATATCATTTTTTGATTAATAAACATATTATAGAAAAGGGCGCCTTTGGGCGAACTCTGTATACATATATATACGTATATATATACACACATTATCGCATAAAGGCGATCTCTATATACACACATATATACGTATATATATACAAAGATTATCGCATAAACTCTTCTCCACCCAATCTCTGTTCCAAACCTCATTGCAGACAAAAGGAGGATAGATCGGACAAAACTAATAGTTGTAAGGCCACATTGACAAAACTCAAGCAAAGTTGTTTCTAAGGCAATCCTCTTCTCCAAAGATACTTTATTGCATAATAACAAACAATTATTTAACATCAACTAATTCAAACTCTATTCACCGAAAGAGAACTCTTTTATTCAAAAAGTGGTTTTGGAAAAATGCTACATGCGCAAATGTAGTGACATGTGCCATTCTTCCAAGCTTGATGGTGGAAAAAGAAAATGTATTATTATTTGTCACGCAACCAAGCCCGCTTGCAAAATGTAAAAATAAAACAAAAACAAAAAGTTCCAATCATTGCTTGATTGAAACTATACTAAAACAGAAGCATTGAAACTCTAATATATTTAAAAAAAGAAATTTTCAATATATTAAGAGCCCCGACCCAAACAAAATAATAGCTTTGAATTTCTTACATTCTAGCATCATCGCTTACTTTTGTTTATGATTTTTAAAGCCATTAAACAAGTGTAGGGAAGAATTATAAAACCTTCTGAGACTAATTAAACCCTTACGAAGCCGAATTTAAACTTGATCAAGAAAATATTTTTAAAAAATAATTATTCTCTTATCTATAGTGTTATATTTAGCCAAAAAAAATAACACATTCACCTACGCAAGAGAAGCATAGAGCAAAAAGCTAGAGAAATAAGAATATTTATAAATCTAAGAACAATATGACAAATCAATTACAATTAACAAAAATAAACAAATTAGCCTAGCACACACACAAACCTACTGTTGTTTGGTAGACCCAACGGATTTACCTGCCCCATACTCAGGGGATCCGCAGATTTGCGGGTCGCAGGTCTATGAGGGAAAATATGATACCCATACCCACACCGCACTCTTCATATTCGCAAGGCAGGTAAAAGGTCAGTGGGCTCACCTCGACTAACCCTTTAAAAATTTAATCAATGTTTCAGCATTTATGGTTTGTTTTGTTGCAGTTTTTAAGAGACATCTTAGCTTGTTTTCTGCCAAAAAATAAATTCAAATGAATATATCTTAAATCTTCTAGCTTATTTGGACCAAAACAAAACTACACTCAGCCTAAATGCCACCAAATAAAATGCAATCCAGTTTTTAAACAAAAAAGCATAAAAGTTCGAGTTAAAAAATTGCAACCAAAACCTTTGTAAAAAGTGTGATTTTTGATAGCTGTGGAAGGTTAGTCGACTAATCTCTATGATAATTTGATAATTTGACTTTTAGGTCACGTGTTCGCGTAATAAATCACGAGTTGGGAGTACGATGCTCGAGTCCAGACACGGTCGGACCTACGAGTCATAGTTTGATACAGGGCTACACCTATACTTTTTTAGAGTATCAAAATTTTTAATGTAAATTTTTTTATTTGTAAATTTAGCAAAAAGTCAAAAAAATTAAAGATTACGTAGTTTCAACCCCATAAATTTTATATTTATATCTGCTCCGCCCTTCACAGCAGCGGAGGCTGTGCGAGTACGGGTATATCGCGAGGACCGGGTGAGGGTCTACCAATAACGAACAGCCCTACACAAACCCTAATAAAAGCCTCTTACCAAGCGAATTTACAAATTAATAACATATATATACATATATAACAGTTCGTAATAAGTATAAAATTAACTTGTAAAAAGTGTAGGGTGATCAGAAACCCCACCCAGAAGAGAGAGAGAGAGAGAGAGAGGGGCAGAGAGAGAAGGGATCGACGTGGCGTTTTTATAGGGCCCTCTTTGGCGGTGAATTATTTATTATGAGATCATTGTGATATCACGATTTCGTTAGTGCCTCCATTTATATATTTTTTTTAACCCCGTTTTAATATGTATCTCAATTTTTATTTTAGAAAAAATAAGTAATTTTTTTATTATAATCATTTAATTACTCAATTTATTATGAATTGTGCAAAATAGATAGTATTGATAAAGGGTATGGTAAAAAATACAGTAAAAATATTTTAAATCAATAATTGTGAAAAAAATATAAAATTATTAAAATGGAAGGAAGGAATTAGTATTTACCCATCTACGTGAGCTACTCTTTGTGTCTCTCTTTGTTGTCCAATTGTTACCATGTAGAGGTCGGTCGAAGGAGTAAGCAGTGAAACAGCATGTGAACATTTCAATTTAATAATTAAAGAAGAAGCTTTTGTCAAATGTTACAATAATATATTGCTTTTGCCCATGCATGAGATGAACGAGGGATTATTCTCTAGTGAAAAGTTTCCTGTCGCTATGGCCAATATTTCAATCGTCTCCTTTGACTTGCAAAGGGTTGCAAAAAGTCATTTAATGTTAACACTTTTAGTTTCACGGAGAAAATTATGTTGTCCATGGCCGGTGGAGGGAGGTGGACTGAGAAGGAGGTAGAGAGTGGCGATAATTTCTTTTGTCTTTTGAAATTTTTTCGAAATATTTATAAAAGGTTTGAATTTTTTTTTATTTCGTCATTAGAAGTGTATGTTGGATAAAATAATAAATAACATAACGCATATTTTCCTAATAACTTAAACTTTTATATGAAATGGTTGCACATCACATAAATTGGTATCGGAGCATGTTGAGATCCTTAGTTTGAATCTCAACGTTGTTCGACTTAAAAGTTGAATTACATTTGTTGGTTAAAAATAAACCACAAGTGATGGGACTTATTGGATAAAATAATAAATAATAATATTATGTGTATCTTCCGAATTGCTTAAGTTTTTAAGTAATATAGTTGCACATCACATAATAGTGCGGTCTCTTTAAAAAATATATATATATAACTTCTCGTATAGTTCAAATGAACTTGGTCCCTCTACCCATAAGTAATTGTGTGATAAATGTAAAATTTATAACCACTTATAGTTTAAGATCACCCATATTGACTGCCTCGTGACAAAATACTCTCATTACAAAACATAATGATTTGTTCGATATAAAATTTATGAAAAGGTTGTAGAAAGAGAACAGAAACTTTGTGCTTTATGCTGTGTATTTAACACCTCGTATTTCAATGTGTGGAATAAATTTCTTTGCAGATGGGTCGAAACTTCAAAAAAATACTAGAAGAGTTGATTGTGACATTAGTACTATTTGGCAAGCAATAATTGCTAAAGTTCGTTCTTGCCCCGGAAAGAGATCGAAGCTTACCGTTTGCACCTCGTTTAGTTTCTCTCTTTTAAAAGCGGTTTCTTCTTTATTATCCAAATGATAATTATATATACTATGCAATAATTTTTTTACAATTGTTTATAAATAAATTTAATCATTTTATTCATCCGGAATATAAATTTGTAAAAAAATAAGAGGGGGTTATTAAAAAGGAGAGAGAGAGAGATCACAGTTAGATAAGAGGAAAATGGGGAAACTTTAGTTAACTTAATTCACAAATTTAATCCTTAAAACATTGTAGCCAGTATATTTTTATTTTATAGATATTAAAAAGATGAAGAGTAATTTAGGTAGTATAAGAAATTGACGTGCCTCGTTTCTAAGATTGCAGTATTATATATACTAGCTAGTTTTCGGAAATCGAAAATTGTAGTATTATATATACTAGCTAGTGCTTATTCAAAGTACCTTTGCAACGCCCCAATTCTAAAACATAAATCTTAACATGAAGAATTATAAAAGTCATAAACATCTGACA
>MKEJ01032104.1:0-11322 GCA_001753735.1 Embelia ribes
ACTAATACTAATTACATATACAATGATTACGGAATGTTGGACTAGAAATACATTGCAAAACAACACAATACAAAAATAAATAAACATGTAACAACTAATGTCCTGTACCATTTATGGTTGATGATGATGAGAATTAAATTTATCATTATCCATTTTCATTTGTTGAAAAAATAAATAATATCCTATACCATTTATAGTTGATGATGATGATCATGATTCTCCACATCTTAGACAAGCCAAAATAATTTCCATTTTGGTCTCACCAATTAAATTTAGAAAACAGACACTCTTCCACATCTAGGAACACTAATTTAGATCCTAAGTAATGGGTAGTTTGAGGGAGAAGATAGTAAAATTTCTGAACAACAGATGGGTGGTTTTTGTAGCTGCAATGTGGGTACAATCGTGCGGGGGGATCGGGTACTTGTTCGGGAGCATTTCTCCGGTGATTAAGAGTTCCTTGAACTACAACCAGAAGCAGATTGCCAGGCTCGGTGTCGCCAAGGACCTTGGCGACAGCGTTGGGTTCTTGGCCGGTAGCCTCTGCGAGGTTCTCCCCATGTGGGGTGCTCTCCTTGTCGGCGCAGTTCAAAACTTTGTTGGATATGGTTGGGTTTGGCTCATCGTTACTGGCCGAGCCCCACCTCTGCCTTTGTGGGCTGTGAGTGCCCCCCCTTCCCTCTTTTTTCTGGCTTCATTGATTCTTTTCATTCAGAACAGCATGTGTTGAAAATAATAAATATTATAATACGCCTCACTCTAACTGCTTAAGTTTCTAGACGAGAGGGTTTCCATGATATCAGATCACACTTAGGTCTTTGTTCCGTATATGTTTTTTTGTTGTTTGGGACAATTTGTCCAAAATTACTGCCTTTTTCTTTTTTAATCTAATTTTGGATGGATGAATTTAATCATGAATTGGCGAAACTGTGGCTTTTTGTTTGAGCATAATCTACATTTTAGGGTCAAAATAGAGTAGAAAATTTCATTGCGAGTTGAATTTTGAGATGCATCGCTTTCTTGATAAACTTGAGCATTCAGGATATTGTCATATGTTTGTTTCATCTTGGGCTCGAGACTATCAAGAGCTTCTTTAGCTTTTTTGTAGATTCTGTCACTTTGGATAGCGATGCTCAAGCAATTTTGTTGGCAATAATTGTCACTAACCTTCTATTATCAACTCATCAAAGTATAATTAGTCAAACTCATTTACCATATTTGCCTTTGAAGGTTCTAACCTATGTTACCGAAATAACAAACATCCTAACGAACCACGAATTGGTATACATGTTCCGAAATGTGGTACACCTCCATTCCAAATAGCCAAATTTAGTGAACAAGGCAATCCGAGACAATTGCACTCTTAAAATTTGTTTCCAAAGAGAAATTTTGAAAGAAATTATATTTCATATTTCAAAGCAATTACAGAAGTTTAAGTCAGGTTTAACTTGATCTTAACTTTTACAAAACTTAATATGGTGGCCTACATATGCTAAGGTAACCTATAGAAAGAAGGCTACCCGTACAGTACCATATTTTATAATATGTAGGGTACCACGTTTCCATTTTTGTTCCACGTTTTCTTTCTATGCTCCGAAATGATCCGTGTTCCAGGTAACATTGGTCCTTAGATATTGGCACAGAGAAGGTACATTTTTACATGTATGCGACTTGAAACCTTAGTTGACTTGTGTGTTTTCATAGCCAAATGCATGTTATAAAAAAAAAAAAAAAAATCCTCCTTACGGTTATTTGGAAAATATGATAGTCTTTTGTTTCCTCCCTAACTTCAATATTTCAGTTTGCCTTAGCACGAAACACTATAGCCTTTGTTGATGTGTTATGATGACTTATAAGTGTAAATCTCAATGCTTACAGGGGTTGCTATGGAATTAGAAGATTCATTATTTCCTTTGCTGAGAGAAGTTAGTATAGGCATAGATCCTTACGAGGTATTCCAAGATGCTGAATGGGCACTTCTGATTGGAGCAAAGCCAAGAGGACCTGGAATGGAGCGTGCTGGTTTACTAGATATAAATGGCCAGATTTTCGCTGAGCAGGTGCTTTCAGTCTGCAGTTATTTATGGTTCTTAAAACATATTCTTGCTTATGAAATATATGTACTGCAGGAAACTCATTTGGCTGATTGGTTTTAGTTAGCTTCTGAATATTTGTCTCCTAGAAAATTGGAATAAAAATAAACTAGATTTCAGTAGTTTCAGTTTTTAAGTCCTATAAGTGGAAGAAAATGAAAACATAAATGGAGTATCCAGTAACAGAAGAAAAATGAACCTAAATCCCGTATAAAAATTCAATGATGGTTTGAGTACACATCGCTATTTTGCAAAAATGAGGAAGCATTTTCTTAATGGGCTCTGATTTTGGATTGGATGAAATAATGCAGGGTAAAGCTCTTAATGCTGTTGCTTCGCGTAATGCAAAAGTGCTGGTAGTGGGGAATCCTTGCAATACGAAGTATAAGATTATACGCGTAGTAAATATATTTATACTCTGTTTCATAGTTATTTTGATGATTGTTCTTATAAGCTACTTCTTCTTATTCCTTTTTCATGCAGTGCTCTGATATGCATGAAAAATGCTCCAAACATTCCTGCAAAGAATTTTCATGCCTTGACTAGATTGGACGAGAACAGAGCAAAATGTCAGGTTTAGTAATAAGTACTTACGTTGTAAATTAAGTTATGTTACAACCAATTAATTTTTTTTTTAAAGACAGGAAAAAACAAACTGTACATTGTGGCAAAAGAATCTAAGCTTCTCTCTGGAATGAGAAGATTTGTAATTGTCAGAATCTGCTATTGATCTGTTATTAGGAATGTAGTCAGCTTAGTAGGTCTAGCATATTTATGTGTTGTGCTTTTGGAGCTGTAAATTATAGATCTCAAATTACTAGCGTAAAATGTATCACAACAATTGAAGTTGGCATATTCTGTACAACTAAATGAATCACTCCATGAATATATTTATCACAGCACCGTAGGGAACCTATTTGTATGCATTGTACAGATAAAAGTGTTCTTAAAATTGATTCAAAGAGCCTATTTGGATCGCCAATCAAATTGCAAAATAAGTGTTTAAATCTTTTATGCAGCTGGCCTTGAAAGCAGGAGTTTTCTACGACAAAGTGTCGAATGTAACAATCTGGGGAAATCACTCAACAACTCAGGTCAGTGGACAAATTTTTCTGGAGCAACTTAGTACATTCAGTTGTGCCCACGAGATTTCTGTTGCCAAATTTTTTCTTGTTTCCCCTGAGCTTGATTGCTAAGTAATGAAAATTTTGAAATTCCAGTATCTTTATGTTGTATTCATTTTATTATGTATATATTTTTAGTGTCGCTGAAGATAGCTTCTTCTAGGTTAATGAAAGAAGTTTTCTCCATAAAATCTTCTAACGACTGTTCTCAGACAATAAAACGAGTTTTTTTAATTCTTCTCCTCCTTTTCCTCAAGAAGGTTTTAGTGTTAATAGAAAAAAGGCACCCTTTATTCATCTTAGATGTGTTTTCGTTTTTTAATGTAATTGCAGGTTCCGGACTTTTTAAATGCTAGAATCAATGGCATGCCTGTGAAAGAGGTTATTAAGGATACCAAGTGGTTGGAAGAAGAGTTCACCGAAAAGGTCCAAAATGTAAGTGTTGCAAAATCGAAGTTAGATTTATTATCCAAACAGAAGTGATGCTTTTATTATAGGAGTGCAATATCATAAAATGATTGTGCAGAGAGGAGGTGTGCTAATTAAGAAATGGGGTAGATCATCAGCTGCATCAACTGCGGTGTCAATTGTTGACGCCATTAAGTCTCTTGTTACTCCTACTCCTCAAGGCGATTGGTTTTCATCTGGAGTAAGTTCATCCCCTCGTGTTTTTAATTTGGGAGAATTTATGATTTCCTTTTAAACATGAAACGTGGATTTTCGATTTCTATGCAATAAACAAGTTTCCTAGAGTGACGCTTGTCGTGATAAATGTGGTAGTTTAGAGTAACGAAGTACAAGAAATACAAGGTATGGGCTAAAAACTGTATGAATCACACATATAGATAATGATTTACGAGCTTCATCTCAATTTTGCTTTTAAGCATGAAAATATGGAAAGTGTTTTCTTCATACAAAGAGAGATGAAATTTGGGAGCCGCTCAAATATATAAGCATAAAAATCACTCAAATTGTATCACTAGATAGCTTGATACATTTTTTTTTCTTCTTCTGATTATTACGATTTCATGAGGTTCATCCTATCTATAGGGTTAAAGCCCTCCATAAATGGAAAATATTGAACACTCAAGTAGTTCATGTTGGTCTTGGTGCCTTTCATGCTTTTGTCTCTTCTTAGATGATGATGGTATTTAATAGTTTATAATCATATGTAGGTTTACACCAATGGGAACCCTTGTGGAATTGCGGAGGATCTTGTTTTCAGCATGCCTTGCAGATCGAATGTCAGATTTTACTTAATTTTTACTGTTCTGATTTTCAAAAAAGTGTTATTGTTGCCCTTGCATTGTTTTTGCTGTATTTATGTGATCCGTCCTCAAAATTTATTTTACATGGTATAGGGTGATGGAGATTATGAATTTGTCAAGGATGTAATATTCGATGACTACCTTCGCCAGCGAATTACCAAGGTACAGTCAAAATGTTCGCTAGTGTTTAATACAACACCACCAGTGGAAAACTCAATAGAATTTACAAATAACATATTTCAGCTTCAATAAATCTTTGCATCAGTGGAATAAATTTTGCTGAGAAATTTTGTTAAATCCTTGAGTCTCCTAGATGAAGCAGGAGCATATTTTCCGGAATTGATAATGCACACAGTATATATATATATAGAGAGAGAGTATATATATATATATAGAGAGAGAGAGAGAGAGAGAAATGAGAGATGTGGCTGTGTTAAAAGTAAATTGAACAAACGTCAGGATGCTTTTGATTTAAAAAACATCCTATGCTGTGGATAAAGTTGCCTCAGTTTTTCTAGAAGAGCATAACTTGTTAATCTCATACAATAATCCAAATGGCGAAGTCGAAAATGATTTTACATTTGTAATTGTATAAAGAGATGAATGCCAGAACCAAGTAATGGGGATTTGAAAATTTTCGACTTCTATTTCGTATGAACTGGATCATTATTGACCAACAGACAGAAGCTGAGTTACTTGCTGAGAAGAGGTGTGTGGCTCACCTTACTGGAGAGGTAATCTAGTTTTTCTTTTCTTTTTTTAGTGTTTAAACTTGTCAACATAAAATATAATGGTTGTAGACATTTGATTTGTGAAATGAATTTTATTATTATTATTTATTTATTTTTAATTATTTGTCAGGGTATTGCTGTTTGTGATCTTCCCGAAGACACTATGCTTCCAGGAGAAATGTAGTCATCACCGATTTTCCTATACAGTGTCCGCAAAAACTATTTATAGATGCTCACAGTTGATAAACTCGGACATGGTATAATACTCATCTACTTTGTATTGATCATGTAAACATAAAAAGGTTGTGCAGTGGGTATGAAGTATTTTTGCAGGTTATAATGACCTAGGCATTTATGAGAAATTTCAAGGTGGCCTATGGTTTTCCATTGATAAGTTTTTTATCAGCCGCTAATGTCGGTTTTGTGCCTTTGTATTCTAGCCACTGGATTCTCGGTCAGTAATGCATAAACCATTTCTTTCGACTACTGACTTGTTCTGAATAAAGCAACTTGCAGATGCTTAATTATTGGTTGCGACTGTTGGAGCGTATAAACTTTGGGTACTATGTATTTCCATTCCTACTGAGTGGTTGGTTCAATGCAGGAAATGGTCGCCTTGCTCGCTCAATAGTTTGGTTGATACAAATTTGTCTATAGGAGAGTCATAATTAGGATAACCATCATCCGCATATTCCACGTTAATATAGGCAATTTTGAGAATACATGGGTGCGTCTCTAGTGTCTCTCCTTACCAGCGCCAGTAGTGCGGGAGAGACTTTAACCTCTAATGCCCGAGGGCGTATTAGCTTCACCCTTTGACATTGATGATATCGGAATACTGGGTTGAAATGAAATGATGCTTGTGGTGGCAAATTGATTAAAAACCCCTACAAGACTGGTAGTGTTTTATCTGCATATTTAGCTTAGGAAACTGTATGTATCACCAATCATATCCCGTGTTTTAGTTGCACTACATCCTAACCAATTTTTATTGGTTGAAGAATATAAAAAAATGCATATAAAGGCTAAAATGTGGTAAAAAAAAAAAAAAAAAAAAAGGTGATAAAAATGCGTGATATATATTATGTATATTCATCTTAGCCAGCCCCATGAATGAATATAGAATATTCAGTTAGTTTTACGAATACACCAAGGCATACTTTCTTGTACTTCTACTCCATTTGGCACATCCTGAAAAAGTAAAATTTTTTTGATATTATCTCAGCAGAAAAATCTATTTTTTTTAAAAAAAATATATCTTCACCCATAGTTTTCACCTATTCTATGCTATTCTAACATCAAAAAAGTATATTTTCCTTTTATTTGCCAAACACAGTCAATAATAGTTTTAAGTATTATTGAAAAGCATAATTTTTTCACCTTACAAAAATATGTCTACTTTTATATTTACAAGATACAACCAATCTTGAGATACAACCGTACTTTATAAGATGCTGCCAAATGAGTCCAAAAGAGTAGAATTGGATCTCAGATAAAATTATACCTCATAGCAAATACAAATTAATTTAAAGAGGTTCTCCATGAAAGTTATTATCTCCCAGAAGTTTTTTCTATATAAAAGGGGAAAAACCATTAACTCTAACATCTCTCACACAGATTCAATTCAAACAACACCAACTGAAGTTGCTAAATGTCTACAGGATTGCAAATGCCTTTCGATCCTAACATGGATTAATCAACAAAGGTTTAGAAAAATTCAAAATTGACATTTTATGACCTCTCAGCAACAGATGCTATTTTCTGACTTATCATCGACTCTGCAACTTGAATTGCTCTTTGCGGCCCTGTGATGGTTACTTTCCTGCCAAACAATGTAAAACAAGTCCTATTTCAAGCCCTCTTTCATCAACCAGTAATAAAGGCAGGAAAACAAATTTCAGGTTATTTAAGGGCTTGTTTGTTTGCAGCTTTCAAGCTACTAGCTTGTTGCTTAAAAGTTGAACTACATTTGATTCTCCAGTTTTTAAGTTGAGCTTATTCAATATTTTGGCCTAAATAAGCTGAATGCATCCAGTTTTTTTCTTAATCGGAAAAAACTGGCTTATTTGCTTAAAAATTACAACAGAACAAACCCTTGCCTAACTATCATTGCCCCAAAAAAAGCAGGATATTTAGGGTTAAATGCGTGCAGAAAGTTAATACCTTTCAGAAGTCCCAGATATATAATCATTTCTATCAGATATCTTGATCCTAGCTCCGCTAATCTGTAAAAATCAATCTAGGAAGTCAGCAGGCACAACAACCGCACAATCTATAGAAACAAACCACAACGAATCGTTTCCAGCACCTGAGTAATCTCAGTAAGGTTTTTACCACCACGACCAACAACCACGCCAATATGTTCATCTGCCACACCGATAGTAATGGAACTGCTCTCATCTACCTGCTGAAGGGCAGAATATTTGTATTTAATAGAACTTCATAATGTTATGGAACACCAATGTCCCTTCAATATGACTCTTGGCAGTGCATTTGCAAATTTAGAACCACATTCTTATGGGCATTTGCCAAATGAAGCAACTAATAAACAATAACACAATACTTAGCATGGGGACTAGAGTAAGGAAAATAAACCTGATTGTTCTGAAACTTTCTCCCACCTCCATTTGGCACAAAGTTCATCGCATTGTAGTTACCTGCATGACAGAATGAAACACACATATCATATTAATATATATAAAGCCAGGTCTCGCACTGTGAGCTCAGCAAGGTGCACGCCGTGAGTGCGACAAGTGGCACTCTAACTTCACGCCATTTGGCAATTTTTCATTAATATATTGAGCAATAAGTTTAATGACCAAAACTCTCCCTCAATTGTTTTCAAAAAATATATTTAATAAATAAGTCATTTAAGGATGAGGTAGAGGATAACCCCAAATATTAAATGATTGTAACTTAATTTTTCAACCCTTCGCATTCAATTGCCCTGAAATTATATGCACGACATAACCATTTTCACAAAATTCTTAGGCCTGTCCTATCAATATAATCTCTTAGTTTTTTGTTACTGCTATTAATAAATGCTCATAATATCTACAATTACTAATTATTCTATTGGAATTTATTTCTTTATTTATTTTTATTATTATTATTTTTTGTAACGGAAAATTTCCATTCAAAATATTTGTAACTTATATTGATCACACAATGAAGTTTACAAGAATTAAAAATATAAAAAAAATAAATTTTTTATACATCTAAATTACAACTAAATGAAAGTTAGGTCAAAGACACAAACAGAGCTCAAATTGAGATATTTGCCACAATTGGTGACAACAACAATGTACCTTACAAAATAAATAAAAGTTATGCTCAAGCAAAATGATTAAACACGTGATTCGTGTGTAAATGCTAAAATTGTAAATGCTCAAATTGTAACATTTGCACAACTAAAGGCAATTATTACATATGTAACTAATAACTTTATTACAAAAATAATTATTCTTGTAGCTCAAAAACAGATGCATTGCCCAACAAAAAAAAAGGATGAAAAAGAAGGAAAGTGTTCTCCTAAGAGAAACGGTATAAAATCAGCTGTCCTAGCAAAATACAGTGCACTCATAGACATCTATCATTAAAATTAAAATAAAAAACCAGAAAAAGTTGTGTCTATTTTTCCAGAATGGAAAAAAAAAAAACCGCTTCCATAAAACAAAGTGCTCGCCCAAAATAATTATTATTAAAACGCAGCAGCCCTCATTATAAATTTTAGTAGGAACCATAATATTCATTATAGGCTTATTATTAATCAGAAAAGAGCAAGGCACGACCTGCATATGGGAAGGGACCAGTGGAGGAATGTCCATAATGAGAATCCTCCATCAACTTTGACAAGATCAAGTCAACAGCCCGAATCTGGTCGCCAAGACTACCAGTAATGGTAACTAACCTATCATTCAACCCAAGGTAATTGTTGTCCTGAGGGGATATCTTAATTCCAGCTTGAGAGCTTTCAATAAATGATCTGCTCAAAGTTGCAAAAATTCTTAGCAGTCAATAACAAATTACCACTTGCCTTGATAAACACCAAAACCAAAAGATATATCATTTCACACAAATAGAAGAAAACAACAACCTGCACAAGACAAAAATTACCCGAATTCTGTTTTAATGTATATAGCAAGTTACAAGGCGCATATTGTTTATAGACTTCAATTAATCAAAGAAACACTTGTAAGAGAAATAATCATAGCCATCATAACAGAGGCAAACTCCAATTTCCTCCCTGGATGTTCATATTAGGAACCATGGTAATTTCAATTTATTTTATAAACCTGTTGATGCAGGCAATCCACTTATCATGTCATCTAGGGCAAGATAGTGGACTCAAAATTTCAGTTAAAAATATTAAAACAGATTAAGATAAGAACAAAAGATATTTGAAACCTACGAAAAATTGAACCCAATTTATTTTCAATTTCAGTTGTGATGGAAAAACAATAAAACATAATATTTAAATATGCATAAATTTATGTAGATAAGTAAATGAAGCTCGTGAAAGTGAGAAGGTATAGCAAGAAGTCGCAGACAATCACGGACACTTCCGGTTGTGTGAGAACATGAACTGAGAAGCTGGCTGGAGGCACTATCCTAGAGCCATAGAGCATCCACATTCAAAGTTGAAATCCTACTCCAGTGACACCAACATGCAAACTAGCAAGCAATCCCCCAAGTATCCCCATCCTCAAAGAAATGTGAACCTCTTAGCTATAATTGCTTAAATGTAAATGCAGAACTCAGAGGATGATAATAGAAAACACTGAAAGCTTCTGCTTGGAACACTAAGTAGGACGCTTAGGACCAACATTTTTAAGTACTAAAAGTCATTGAGTAGTTTTAGAGTATAATGTGAAGCAGGAATCGTGATTAAGATCTTTCACAGTCAAATGAAACATCCCCTTGAATTAAAGCAGGCTGGTCTCCGATTTTAGTGGAGACATGGCCCAAGTTATTATTATGAAAAGAAGTTCCAAAGCACCTCTGAAAGCATATGAAAGGCATACAGTTTTTGTTTAGTACTTGATGCATTGTAGAACTCTGCTTATATCTTTCACAATACATAGCCTATCCCAAGCCAAGATAAAAAGAGGGGAGTTGCGGTAGGTTGACGGCCGACAATAAAATATGGTTGCACTACATCAAATGGAACCAAATGAGAATTTCATTGGAACATTCCCTACACAGTGACGTGCTACATCGGACCCCCGGTGTAATGACAAATTGGCAAGGGTTGGGGTGTTCCCTCCGCGACGAGCTACATTGGACCTGGGGTGTGAAGATAAATTGGCAAGAGTGCAAGTTAAGGCGTTCCTGGAAGCGGTGAGTCACATCCGTGCCCAATTGTGGTGAAAAATAGGCAAGGGTTTTCGTATTTGAATGTACGCGTGCGGGAAAAGAAGTTAGTCCATGAGAATAAGGTTTGTTTGGCATCTTGTAACATAAGGTCTTTGATCGGTCGACTAGTTGAGATTGGAAAAGTGATGAATAGAAGATGAATAAGTATTTCATGTCTACAAGAGACTAAGTAGGTTGGTGAGAAAGCTTATGAGATAGCGCCATGGGACTATAAGCTATGGACAATGGCAAGGATAAGAATAGAAATGGCATAGGAATAATTGTTTCTAGGAATGTACCAAAAGATGTGGGCAATGTGAAACGAAATGGTGATTGGATTTTACTTGTCAAGCTTATTAGGTATGGAGATTATAAATGCACTCAGTGTTTATGCACGTCAAGCAGGATTGGATGAGAATAGTAAGAAGAAATTTTGGGATGATTTAGAAAGAGGTACGAGGAATACCTAATGGAGAGAAGCTATTCATTGGAGGGGATATAAATGGACATATAGGTGCAAGTCGAGATGGTTATGAAGATGTACATTCATGATATTGTTTTGGAGATGGAAAGAATGCTGACGATTCCATTTTGGTGGTTGTCATAGCTAATAACTTGATGCTAGTAAATACTTGATTGAGAAAAAGAGAATCATATTTGGCGACACAGAGAAATGGGACAAATGCTACTCAAATTTTTCCTTACTAAGAACGTGGATAAAAGGTTATGTAAAGATTGTAAAGTTATTCCA
>MKEJ01032113.1:0-10558 GCA_001753735.1 Embelia ribes
CTCTCTCTCTCTCTCCCTCTGTCTGTTTGTCTCTCCCTCACTCTCTCTGAGGAGAGCTACAAAGATAGCTCAGAAAGTTTCCTTTTAAACCCGGCCCATCATGAATGGGCTCATAGTTTCATATATACCACACTAATGTTTGGGGGCCTGTTACACAAATTTTGACAATAGTTTATCATGAAGAATTAGTAATGGAAAATATTTATGTTGTTTTAATTTAAAATGGGAGATACTTGAATTATGACTGAAAAAATTACCTTGTAAGAAGTGTTGCAGATGTTATTCCTTGGTTCGGGCCGACGAAGCAATATAGGCTTGAGATGAGATACGAAAGAGGAGTCGAATTGTTTTGGGAGTTAAAATAAGGTGTTACGTTAAAAATGTAGATGAATTATCGGGGAATTTTTTTTTTTTTCGTTCGCTTGTGAGATTAAAGAGGAACTTGCGATCAGACATAGGTGAAATAAACATATTTCTTTAAAACCGACAACTCTAGTGCATTGTTTATGAGAAATTTATTAGAAGGGGATTAAAGGAAGTGAAGAAGCTAGTAAAGTAGATTTAGAAGTCCTTGTAAGCTCTTCAATGGAGCTAATGCCATTGTCCTTGATCGTTTTTTAAAGACCGAATACCAAAAAAATCGCCTTTTGTAAGAGGTCGGATAGATAAATTTGTTACTTATATCGCCATAGTTTAGCTGATTGCATTTAAGGTGGGTTTTTCACGAGGAATGAAGTTTGAGAATGTTAATTTTAAGAATCGTATTCCATTTTTTCTCCTTTAGGATAATCGAATTAGAAGATTTGAATCCATGCGAAGACGAATGTTATTGAGTTCATTTCGATTTTAGCAATAGATGTATTAAACATCTGTAATGATTTCGCACCAAGGTCTAGATTTTAATTTCAAACTGCGTTGCAGTTAGACTGAAACTTCGTAAAAAGGTCAAGGAGACCAGATAGACACTAGAAAGGATTTAATATAGATCTATAATTTCTATTCATGCTCCAAGAGTTTATCATATTTAAATGTATAGTAATTTATATAAATCTTGTCAGGATGTTAATCAGTAAAATAAAAAGATGGTCAGACGTGATGTTCCCGCTATTAGTGACTTTGGCATTCGGAAATAAATGAATCCAATCACTGTGGCTAACGCCCCATGTAAACGACATCTCATGTGACGGGATCCAAATTAATTGTCATTCCATCTAAAACATGGTACAACGAAGCCCAAGTATACTAGGTTGCATGAATAATGAAATAATATTAAAAAATCTCGCTATTTAATGGTGATTCTGTGATAGCTCTCAATTTTCTCCCGAATAGCAAAAGTAGCATTAAAATCTCCCAAGGTGCCTGAAAAATAATCCGTTCGATTACCCAATTTTCATATTTCCATGAGTGATTTGTTTTCATGTAGCCATCAAGGAAATAAATATCATCTCATTTTGTATAATATGCCACTTTATTGCTATCGTATAACATATCCATTCATGATTTGGTTAGTAAATACTATAGAGCTTTTAAGCACAAATCATCCTCATAAATTTTCGTCCCTATGTAAAAATAAAATAGAGACTCAAAGAACAAAAGGAAAAAAGTTTGAACTAAAAATACTAATTTGTAGGCAGATGACAAATTATTTTTGCTCTCTGAAAAATTGCAATCATTTGGTTATAAACTAAATCCTTCGCCGTCGCACCCATGATAAAATCAGCGTGAGCAAAGTCCTTGATATACTGAATGCTTAGTTTGTTCGGGTCATGTAATTTTATACCGAATGCTAAGTTTGTTCGGGTCCTCCGTAGGTGAGAAAGAGAGGAAGCTCATGTGGTATGTTTGAGAGATCATAAGCCGGTGGTTTGGTTTCTCCATAATGCTCTAAATTGTATTGGGTATTTCCATAGTCGTACTTCGATAGTTTACCATCTCGAACAGCTGAGCAAATACCTACTGCTGGTAGCGCAGCGATAATATCGCCGCCAGTGGGTCCAAATAATGGGGACGGAGCATCCTAAAAATAAAAATAATTATTTGAATATACTAGGAGGGGACTTAAGTCACTTACTAAATTTCACACTAAAATATGGAATATTTAACGAGTATTTCAAAACCGCGGGGTTGATGTGAATCATAGCAAGTATATGTCTCCGCCCCTGCACGGATGTGTTGTTTGGTTGCGATTTTTGAGTTCAACATTGTTTTTCCCCGTCAAAAGTTGGTATGCAATTGACGGATCAATTTTAAGTTGGAATTTTTACTATTTTGACCTAAAATAATAGAAACTTAAGTTAAAAGCATCTTATTTTATTTTCACAAAAAAATTAGTTGTTTATTTTTTTTTTTGGGCCTGAAGAAAGGGGCTTTTCGCATTATTGTACAGTTAGGATGGATATGGGCCTGGGTCCCACTTTTTGTTTTCCTTCTTTATCTTCAAATTGTCATTTGAACTAATAGTTTTTTCCTTTTTTTTTATACAAAATCATAATTGTGCCAAAAGATAAGGAAATATTTTTAAATCATTAAACCTATTTAATTTGTCATACTGAGTACATTAATTCAGGCAATATTTACCACAATTTTCTTATGATATCAGCTTTCCATTTGAACACATTATTGTTCACTAAAAATGTCTTTTTGTTAAAAGAGAATAATTTTGTGATGCCACAACTTTTTCCACAAAATCACAACACAAAACAACCTTTTATGCTCATATCTGTTTGCTCATCGCTTTGAATTATTAATGTGAAACAACTTAAAATTAAGGTACACAACTTCTCTAAAATGTTATAAAATGTAATGAATTTAATTTTCTAAATAAGTGGAAAAGAGGTTTCTTTTTCTATCACTGTTGACGGTTAACTAATTGCTGTTGGAATATTTTGGACCGATGGAGTGTACACTTGCCTTTGATATTTTCAGTTTCCATTCTATTTTTAAGAAGCAACTTTAGAAAATATAGTGCCCAAATTTCAAGGAATGACAGTCGAGCAGAGTGCGGACTGCTAAGCAACCCCTGTCATGCATATTTTAGACGTTGATTTTTAAATTCAACAGCTAATTTAAAAATCAACGACAAATCATTTCTTGTTCAATGTAACTACCTCTGTTTTTTACCATCAATCACACTTTTGTTTTGGTTTGGTTTTTAGATTTGCATGGGAATTGGGAACAAGAAAAACAATTCAAAAGTGCTTATTCATAATTAAAATTAGGGAAATGCGTAGAAGTTCGAACTTGGAAGAAAGTGATGGGCTTCCACAAAAATTGGAAAAAAAAATGAAAATATACATTGTAGATAACGTTAGAATAAGGGAAATTGCCATTTCATAACTTTGGCAAATATCATTTTATCTTTAATTATTACGAGGGACGGTATAGTATTATAATTAAATTTGCAATGAATGAATTTTGAGCAATGAATTTTGAAGAACATCCGGGAAAAAAAAAACGAAGGGTACTAATTATTTGTGGCAGTAGAAGAGAGAGTATTTTTGTAGAAAAATAAATGAAATACCTTATCGTCTTAGTTTTTTAATTCATTGCATAGCCCAAAATTCTAACAGCTACTCTCTTGCTACAAACGAGCCCATGACCTACCCTTCGCAATAATGTATTCTTTACATTCACAGACGGACTGAAGGGGAAGCACAAAAAGTCACGACCTCCTAAATATCTACAGAATATGCATATTAATTTAGATATTTTCAATCGGAATAAATCACGGTTCCTAAATTCCGACTTGGAGTTAAAGTTCGAAATAGTTGGATTTTGGCCCCGTTGCATATGTTTGTATAAACTCGAGGGGTACGCAAAGCAACGAGTCAACTATTATATTTGAGAAACGTCCGAAAAATAGTATGAATGAGTAGCAGCTCGCTCACTTGGCTTTATTACGCATTTCTAAGCAAATTCCGATTATCCCAACGAAATCAGAGTTCATATATATAAGATAAGAATAATATACATAAAATAAACAGACGACAAAATTAATTAGCCGGTGCTAAAGGCAGGTGGAGGGCTCGTCCTCTTCGTCCTCTCGATCAAGCTTCGACTAGCGAGCAATCTCGGGATACAACACTGAACAGACTTCCTTGGTTTCTGTTTGGTTTTTAAAACTGTCTCGTTTTGGTCAGACCATACGCTCTGTTCATCCGTATCTGTGTGGTTACTTCTGATGCTCTCTCGAAAGAGTTCAACGAGACTCTTCTTCTTTTCAGTAGGGGTTTGTTCGGAGTTAAAATCGACTACTTGTTTTTCATCGAAGAGGGACTTGGTAAGTGTGAAATCTGAAAATATATGAAAACTTAATACAGTTTTTGTAGCTTGCATTTTTAGTTAGTAAAATTCCGGAAGACAAAAAAACATTATATGGTACGAACGGAAAAAATATGTTCTGAAAATTCGGTACAATATATAAATTAATAATATAAAATTTCTAATAATATATAATTATTATTTTTTTAGGTTTAAAATGGAAAAACACCTAAAAAAAAATGAATTATACGTGTATAAAATGAGATGTTTTAAAAATAGACATACTTTTCATTAGGTTGCGCATTGATTCGGAAACCGTAAGTTTTTTTCAATTATGCATTCGTATGATTGTTAAATGGCAAAAGTTCACGGATTTACTAACCACACCATTTACTTCTACTCGTATGATGGTTATATTACCCATGAACTTTTAATTTTAGCAATCAGATCCTAACTTTTCCAAAAATATTCCATTATGGCCTCTTATCGGGAGTATTAACAATTCAAGGAGCGACACGTTTGAAAATAAACTTAAAATTTTGATAAAAGACCATGACAACGAAAAGACCACATATGGATGTTTTTTTCAAAAATTATACTTCTATCTAATATTACACTACTACCAACAACTTTTTCATTATTTCCCAAGTATATTTTTTATACTCAATACCAAACAAACTCATAATATTACTTATAAGTATTACTTAAAAGTATATTTTTTCAAATCTGTCAAAAAAATAAAATTTTGTACTCATCAGCCCATCGCAACGTAGTAAAGAAGTCAAACAAATTAGATACGCAATTGAAAATATGCTAGTGTGACGAAACTTACCGCCATTAACACTTAAGAAATCATCCTCAGAGTCAGAATTTAACCAAGGTCGGGAATCAAAAAAGATCTCCTCTTTGCTATCTAACATCACAAATAAAAAAATGAAATAAAAAAAATAGGGGTTAATCCACGAGGATAATGTTACTTATAAAAAGATTAATTAATTAACAAAAAGAAAAAAAAAAGCACAAATGAAATCATTCGCACATCAGCCCAGACATGCTTGAACAAAAGTTCTTTGATACATATGTAGCCCTCAATAATGTGATTCCCTTTGTTTATTTTTAATTATCATTTTTTTAAAAAAAAATCCTCCTTTTATTTGAGACTCTAGGGAAAAAAAATCACTTTAACTGTTTTTTAAATTTTGCCCAGTTTATCCATACCAAATGTTACAAGCATTCCACACAATTTTAAAACTTTTAATAAAGGGTTATTTAAAATATACTTGTTCTTTCTTATAATGAAGATTATTTAATAATATTTTTAATCATTATACGTTAATTTTAAACGACAAAAAAGAAACATCTGAGGAAGTATTACCCGGCTTAAACTATGGGTGGCCAAAAGTCTTAGCCTATAATTTTACACTAAACTCGAATTCGATAAGATAATCAATTTGTTTGGTTCATGAATAACTCCAATCTAAATTTATCTATTAAAATAAACAAAAAAATAAAATTTTAATTCCAGCCCAATTCAAATTCGAATACTTATATTCTGAGTAAAATCGAATTCGAATTCAATGTTAAATTTAAACTCGAATTGGGTTCAAATTCTATTAATAAATTCGAGTATATTTCATACCCAATTCTATTAATAAATTCGAGTATATTTCATACCCAATTCTATTAATAAATTCGAGTATATTTCATAGTTGGCTAACAGAAATCCTAATTATTATCCCACAAAAGTAGCTACCATAAATTACATGTTGACTTGTCTTCAATTCCACTTCATAACCAAATGGCGCACCAACCCCATGACCAACCGACCAACCAACCATTGTCATGACTTGATCTAAAAATTATTTAGAAGTTTATAAGCTCGTGCTTATAGGCAGATGTACGAGAATATTTGAAGAAATTTATCACATACTATTTCACACAAACTTAAAAAACTACTCTCTCCATTTCATAGTACTCCCTCCGTCTCATTTTAATTATTTTATTTTTCTTTTAATTCATCCATTTGTATGGTACATTTTTTTATTTTAAAACAGTAGCAGAAAAGTTATTTTATTAAAATACTCTTATTTATTATAGTAATTTAATCACTCAATCTATCACAAATTATACAAAATGTATAGCATGCATAAAGGGTATGGTAGAAAAGAGCGTAAAAATATTTTGAACTTCAGCAACATTAATTAATCTTTCTTAATTTTTGTAAAAAAAAAAGTGAAATTACTAAAATGGTACATAAGGATTAATGTCAATTGAGATATGTTTTTTCATTCATTTTTAATTGTCCATTTAGAAAACCAACAAAATATTAATTATTGTTTTTTTAATTTTACCCCCATTAATTGATTATAATAACATATTGAATATTTAATGAAAGATAATAAAGTTAAATATTATTTTTTTGGGGCATGTCAAATACAAAAGACCAACAAATACAGATAAGCGGGTGAAGTCAAATCAATAATTAATAATCAATTAACAATTTTTAAACAAACCCAATTTAATTTTGATACTATATTAAAGTCCAAATACTTTCCACTAAAAGACCGCATGAAGTTTAATATAAGTAATTTATTATACTATTTAATTCCCAATACTAGATAACATTTTTAACGGTAGTAGATGTGTAAAATCATGAGAATCATGTAACATAGAACTTGAAAGAAATTTCATTCACACCATTTCAAATTCTTTTTTTAATATGAATAATAAATTTTTAGAAAGAACTATAAACTAAAAAATTCAATCTAGTTAAGAAAAAAAATAGTGGTAGAACCCTATTGAAAAACTCAAAAGCCACTCAAACCTGAAGGGATCTTCAATACAAATTCAAATTCTAATTTGGAATCGAGTGAAATTTTATACATATTTTCATATAAAGTTTTCCTATATACTGTTATATATATCCTGACACGTAGGATAAAAAATTACTCTTTCTCCTATGCATCAAGATATGTATAACCATATATAAAGAATTTTTACATACAAATATATAAAAAATCTCACTTCATTTTAAAAATATGTAAGAACATGCCATCCCCAACCACAAATCGACAGCTAATATCCATTGTTTAGATTAAAAACAATAACAATAAATGAGTAATAAAATAAAGCCCATGTTTAATGCGTGAACAACACGACTAGGAAAAAAGAAACGTCAAAACAAAAAAAAAAAAATTAAATTTGAAAGTATTATTTCTAACAAAAGTTCTATTTGATCTCCATAGTTCCAATTGAAGCAACCACTAGTCTCTAACTGATAAAGTGGATCCATATTTGATCCTCCGGTGTAAGAAAAGTAACAATTTGGTCACTTTCATTTCATAGTTTATTCCAATATTCATAACTTAACTTACTTAAATTAAGAAAAGATAGTAAAATAATTGGTCCTAGAAAGCCTAATTTATTCTTTAGTTCACTTTATTCTTAAGTGAACTACATACGAGTCTTTCAATATGTTTTTCGTGTTTTTGGGATCACTTTCGGCTCACTATAGGGATCGATCATGTCACAAATTCAAAACTTGTGGACTATTAGTGATTTAATTAAAACTATAGGAATCAAATTAATAGAGCTTTGAGTTGAAACTGTAAGGTCTCTTTCGGTTATCAGCCATGAAAGTAAAAGTATGACAACTAGCCTTCAAATACGAATCAGAGAATTTGGCAGTGATTTTCCCTGTCCTACTAGGCGCATATTTTATCAGTTTGTGATTGATATTCATATAATTTTGACACAAATTAGATAGAACAAAAACTCATTCCTTAGATAAATGGGTATAATTTTCACAATTTAATTTTAATACAGTAATTGATCTATGAATTTGCATAAACCAACAAGCACACGGGCATTTGCAGTTGTTCCAACATGTAAGAACGGACACATATATATTAAAACACATATAAGAATGGATATATATATATTCGAGTAGGATGATATATAAAATTTTTATATCACAGTGGATAAAAATTAAAATATAATTGGTAAGGCAAAAAAAGAATAATAATTAAACCATAAATACCGTGATCATGAACAGACGCAACGACAGGATGACGTGGCGACCACTGAGATGCCAGGTCACCTCCGGTGGCGGGAACGTCGACGGCGACGGCAGAGTTGTGTTTCTCCGGGGAAGGCATAACAAGTTTTTTAGATTTAGCTTTGTCTAGTGATGAAACACACATTCCCATCTCTCTCACTATTTGTTCAGAGAGAGACACAGAGAGAGAGAGAGAGAAAGTAAGGAAGGAAGCTTTGATTGATTAGTATTTGGCTTTTGTCTTTGGTGGGGAGTGAGAGGATATAATTAATTTCTTGACTCTTGATATGGCAATATTTATCTACTAATATTTATTAATTGTACAAATAAGTTATTTAAAGCATAACGGTTCCATATAAATTTGACAACAATAATTTTGTCCCACCCTCGAAAATAATGTTTGAGTATTCCCCGCGTGTATGGATAGTATTTACAAATTTTTATTAACAATTCAACGTCACGTCTTATTGTAATTTTATTTAATTGATTTTTATTTATTATAATTTTAAGATTTTGATGATAATAATAAAGATGGTGATGAGTATTTCTCTGTTTCATATAAAATATCGTCTCAGCAAATTGTCTTTATGTCATTTTGAATGTCTCTTTGGAAATATAAAAATACATTTTGTTTTTTTAACTTTACCCATGTTATCGGCTAAGATTTCAATCATTACACGCAACTCAAACATTTACCAAAGCGTATTTGAATAAATTGTGTTTGTATTTTTCTAAATTTGAGACTTATTAATAATATTTTTAATTCCTAGGCATTAACTATAAATGACACTTAATATAAAAGAGAGGGTATTTTTAATTTGTCAATTAATAACACATTTAGTATTTACAATTAAAATAATCGTGGAAAAGTTTTTATACATGGCAATAACTACAAATTTGGTATGCATAAATGGTTATATATGGGCCATTAGAAAAGAAATTAATTATTTTTTTATTCATAGCACTTTTTATTCTCTCTCTTATTTGTAAGGATATAATCTGTAATATTAACTAAAGTTATACATACAAGAATATTTAAAATCCTGCCCGCGATATATATTAGGGGCATCAAAATGGTCCGTGACCCAATACCCAATCCGGATCCTACCCATACTCATTAAGTTCAGATCCGACCCAGTCCTGTCGGGTTTAGATCTGGCTCAGGCCCATCTGGTCCAGACACGTACTCTACCCAAACCACTTTTGGTAAGGCCTGAATTCCCCTCATATTTCCTCTCACTTGACTCCGCCCTGTACCCGATGAGTAGGTCGGAGACCCAAATCGGCAGTCTGCTGAAAATTTATAAGTATGTAAAGAAAAAGTCCGATCCGGACTCAAATCCAAATACCAGATAGCTACACTCCGGATAGAGTATGAGTATAAATTATAAGCCCGGATCCGGACTCAAACTCGACACGAAAACTAAGGCGGATCCGATAAATACTATTCGGACTATATATATATATATTCATAATAGATTAGCAGTATCTCTCCTTATATATATATACACATGAGAGGAGGGCCTGTTAATGAATATGTAGTTTAGTACTTATTACACTCATTTGGAAAATTTCAAAAAGCCGTTCAATATAAGACGAAATACGTGGCCCCTGGCCGATAATCTTGAATGGACATACTAGGAGACAAATTGATTTTTAATTTTAACATTTATTTTTTTTCTATTTTTAATACTATTACTTCAACGTGAAAACATATATATGCTAATATGTAAAAAATTCTTATATATAAATATATATAAAAAATCATATTAAATTATACTCATTTATGATTAATATATATATATATATATATATATATATATATATATATATTAATTACACGTTATCCGATGCCGTACGGAGTATGTAGTATTACATTAATTAATGTATCTGTTATTTACACAAATTTCTAAATCTATAACAGTTATACTCACATGGCAAAAGAATAAGTTTATTTAATTTTTTATACAAATTAAGAAAGTTTTTCATAAATGTAATTAAAATATTAAATATTTATTTTTTTATTAACTTGTCCTTATTGAGTATATGAAAAATTGTAGTTATTAGTAAAAAAAATATATTAAATAAGTATATTATAGTAAAATATTATTTATAGTAATTTTAAAAGAGGAAAATATCATATAATTTGGGAATAATGAAAAAATAATTATTTTTTGAACAGAGTGAGTAATTATCTATAATATTATTGGCATTAGAACTAGAGCCGGCAATTTTGGCCCA
>MKEJ01032126.1:0-13424 GCA_001753735.1 Embelia ribes
GGGTACCGTGTGTTTAATATAGAGGAAAATAATTTTTTTTACCCCCGTGATATAACCTTTTTTAAAACTATTTTTCCTTTTGCACAACTAGACAAACAAGTTGAAGTAACAACCCAACCTCTCTTCAATCCCCCTAGATCCAGCCTATCCTTTAAATGATCCATACATCCATGAATCCGTTATGCCCTCAACCCACCAGCAACACAATTGGGATCCCGACCCACACATCCTTAACAATCCACCCTCAGACCCGAATGCCACCTGACTCGAGCCCATTCGACCAGCCTACTTAGCTCGCCCAAACTGATTCCCCTACCTCAGTTCCCTGCACAACTGACCAACACACCAGAGAACAAGACCCTGTGCCTAGGTCCTTGCGCATAGTCTTATCAATTACCTTAATGACCCCAGTAGCTCCCCAACACGTCCGCAAATCTACTCATTCTATAAAGCCACCCTCACGCCTACAAGACTATATTTGCCTAACCATTCCCCCACCTCGTGCTAGCCCTCCATCATTGGATTCGACATCAGGCACTGACTATCCTGTTTCTAATTTTATTTCATATTCCAAATTCTCTCTTTCTCATGTTTCTTTTCTCTCTTCTTTATCCTTTATTTCTAATCCTTAGCCTTACTCTCAAGCTATAAAGTTTTCTCATTGGTAAAATGCAATTCAATCTGAATTAAAGGCGCTATCTAATAATAACTCCTGGATTTTTACCCCACTTTCCCCTGGTAAGAAACCTATTGGTTATAAGTGAATTTTTAAAACTAAACTATAGTCAGATAGTATGGTAGAACGCTACAAGGCTTGCCTTCTTGCCAAGGGTTACACACAGGTTGAAGGTTTGGACTATAATGATACATTTTCTCTTGCTACCAAATTCATTACGGTTCATTTTGTTCTTGTTATTGTAGCAGCGCGTAATTGGCATCACTTTCAGCTTGATGTCAATAACGTCTTTTTATATGGTGATTTACGTGAGGATGTTTACGTGAGGATGTTTACATAATCCTACCTCTGTGTTACAGACATCAGGGGGAGATGCGTGTTTGTAAATTGTAAAAATCGTTAAATGGGCTTAAACAGGCCTCCTAAAATTGGTTTGAAAAGTTATCTTTAGTCTTGGTATCTACGGGTTTTAAACAATCTCAAGCTAACACTACTCTATTTACTTGTTTTTGTGGCACTTCTTTTATTGTTGTTCTCATTTATGTTGATGATTTACTCATTACTGGTAAACATTTGGTTGTTATTTCCTTTATCAAGTCCTTTTTGTCTAATAAGTTTCATTTAAATGATCTTGGCAAACTTAAGTATTTTCTAGGTCTGGAGATTGTTCATTCGGATAAGGGTATTTTTTTGAATTGGCAAAAATATATATTGGACATCATCTTAGATTCGGGGCAAACAGGTTTTTGTCCAACTTCTTCTCCTATGGAACAAAATTTAAAACTCACTACTGATACTAGTGAACCGTTGTCAGATCCACAGCCTTATCATAGCCGTGTTGGTCATATATTGTATCTCACTATTTCTCGTCCAAATATCACTTTTGTTGTGTACTTGCTTAGTCAGTTTATGCATGCCCCTCGCCTCATCTGACTGCAGCTATCCGTATTCTTTGCTACCTTAAAATGACCCCGGATTATGGTATTTTTTCCTGCTTCTAATAATTTTAAGCTTTCTGCTTACATAGATTCAGATTAGGCCAGTTGTCCGATGACACGTCGATCGACGTCTGGTTATGTTATTCAGTTTGGCTCTTGCCCTATTTCTTGGCGTATAAAAAAATAGGATGTGGTTTCTCATTCTTCTTCAGAGGCTGAATATCGAGTTATGGCCATGATTACATGTGAGCTTACTTGGTTGCATTACTTGTTACATGATCTTGGTATTACTATACCCGCCCCTCCGATTCCTTTTTGTAACAATATGTCTGCTATCTATATTGCACACAATCCAGTCTTCTATGAACGTTCAAAGCATATTGAGATTGAATGTCATTTTGTACGTGACAAGTTTCTCAATGGTTTCCTTGCTCTTGATCATATCTCTACCAAAGAACAACTTGCAAATCTTTTTACCAAAGCTCTTAGTGTCAAGCATTTTCGGTCCTTTCTGTCCAAGGCTGGCATTTCATCTTTATACGCTCTATCTTAAAGGAGAGTATTATGATTTGATATGGTGTAGAATATTTGATTTGATATGGGTTAGAATATTTAATTTGTTTCCTCTATGTAATAAGACAGAACAATATAATAAATAGTTTTCCTTCTCTGTCCATCTTTTAATATGATTGCTTTTGCTATAAAGTTATAAGGTGAAAAACATTATTAGAATGAAAAGTGTATGAAACACTTTTGCAAAGTTAATATTTTTTAAAGAATAGTCAGATAATAAAAGGTAGCCTTCGAACAAATATAACTGGTATGGTTATTATCGGATGAATGGTTACCACCGGTAATACTATTAATGCAAAATTCTGGAATTTAATAATATATAAGTTTGCATGACACTAAATATATTATATTTTCTTATAATCATAATACTAATATATGATTAAACTTTTAAAAATGATATTTTTAGTATACCAAATAAGTTAGTGAAATTAAAAAATGATAATAATGCTTTACATAATAATGCTTTACATATATATATTTTTTGTTGACCTTTAATTGTTGTTTCGATTATGTTCTCGTCAAATCATTTTACTTATCTTTTATTTTAGTACTTTTATTATTTTTCTATGACAATAGCTAAAATTCAGAATCTATTATCATTCCAAAACTCTTTATGGGTTTCTTGGACCTTCAACTCTGTTTTTTTTTTTTTTATGAATTAAATTTAGAAGAATATGGTAGAACAGTAGTACTATGTACGGTAACATGATTTAGTTAATATCATCGGTAGTATTACTTTTATCTGTTTGGTTAATATATAGTAGTCAAACTTAAAATATCATATAATATGATAGCAATGAATTTTCTACTATTACCATCTATGGTTTCCCTAATTTTAATCAAACTTGCTATAAATTGGTTTAGTCACTTGTACTATGAAATTGATAGAATAAAACAAATTGTACATTGACAAAATCACAAAATATCAAGTTAAACCTTTATATGTATGTAACAAATATCACAGCCAAATTACTAACATTTGTTAAAAATGTGGGAACATCAATGTAATTTATTTGTATTGTTACATTAAGGCAGGGACAGACCTAGTAGTTTGCTAAATAGGTGTAACGTTCTGAGAATACGTATAAAATTTTCGCTTAAATATGTATAATATTAATATAAGATATAATGCATTATATTATAGGTCTCTGAGTTTTGTATGTTGTGGACTCGAGGTTACGTTTCATGATGGGAATCGGGCTAGGTTATGAGAGTATAAGGCATTTGTGCCGGAATTGGTCGGAAGATGCGTTTGGAATACACGGATAGTTTTACGACTGCAAACGCTCTTCCGTAACTTGTAAAATACTTTTATATGTGTCTAGGAATGATTACAAGTATTCTCGAAAGTTGTCAACCAAAATTATGGGCTCGGGTTTAGGTCCAATTTTCGTGTGTCCGGTCAATCCAACTAGCATTGGATCGATCCAAAATATCAAAATTGATTGATCTAACTGGCCGTTTCCTGACTTAAAGTGGTGTTGACTAACACTTTCTTTCGCCATTATTTCATGGTTAGAGAGAGAAGGTGGGGGGGGAGGGGGGTTTCTTGGTTTTTGAGCCGAGATCATCTAGTTCCTGTGATTCTTCGAGATTGAGACCTAGATTTTCGGAATCCTTGAAGCAAGGCCTCTCTTTTGACATAAGTATTCATTTTCCTCGATAATTGTGCCCATATTGGGTATCAAAATAAATTTGAAAATCTCCTTTCTTACATTAGATAGAACGTTTTTGTATATAAGCTCGGTCCATACGAGTTGCGGGACTAGATCAAACCCAAGGGATTAGAAAGGGGATTTTCGAGGGTGAAGTGTCGTGTTGATTTGGGAGCTTTCGAGATACAGTAAATTCAGAGTAATAATATAAATTATCATTTACGCTAGTATTCATCATGTATGTCGAGTTTCGTTTCGTATTCAAGCTTTCGATGTTTATGTGTTTCAATTCTAATTGATTCTGATGTTATACTTCTGCGGGTCATTGCTAAATAAATAGCATATTTATTTCGAGATATATAAATATATACGAGGTACGATTTATTATGCATATCATTTGAGGCCTTTAATCATATTATTAAAGCATGTTAGCGAGTACATGAGCATGAGTAAGCAAGTATATGAGCATGTGCATTCGAGTACATGAGCATCGTGTGTAAGTCGAGCCTTAAAGAACATGTAACGCAAGATATAAAGAAGCATAGAAGCTCGAGTCACGTCTTGAGTCTTTTGCTCTCTTTTCGGGACTATGCATTTACTTTTACCAACTAAAATGCAAAATTTTTATAAGTGATCCGACACTAATGTTAGGCCTACGATATGGGGTTGTTCCTATAGAGAGCCATAGTAGGAAGGACATGCGAGTAGCCTAAATTTCGAGGAAAGGACAAGCAAGTAGTTTGACTTCGAGAGATGCTAGTTTCAACTTTCATTTTAGTCGAGTACGAGATGCGAGTATAAGATGTGAGTATGAGATGTAAGTTGTCGAGTATTATGGAGCATTGTATAGCACAGTTATATCGTTGAGAATTGTATAGTACATTTACATCATCGAGAACTTACATTTCCCCTCATGTCACAAGACATGTCATACTTTCATGCGAGATATGGTTTATGATTGTTTGTAGTGTATTCATATATTTCAAGTACTTAATAGACTATTCTTTATCGTATTATTGAGAATCTAACCGTATACTTTTATTTGCACATTTTGTATCATATTTGTTTTGTAGGTGTTAAGGAGGGCATGTGACATGTTTGAGTCGCATATGTGTTGTTTTGGTACTTTCTTTTGTTGTCAAGAAAACATCATGTATTTGTGAACTCGGTGTTTACTCTGTTGTTGTACATATATGTAAGTTTAATCTATAAATTTCTATATGTATATGCCAGTATTGAACTTCCTATGGGGTTAGTATGTGGGCTTATTGTCGTATACTTTCATGTATCGAGTATTACGTATCATGCAGGGTTTGAGTTTCTGGGTAAGCGGGATTCGGAGTGCGACAATGGGACTACAACTATTTCTATAAAAAATTTAATATTAAAATTTTAGTGTAAAATTTTTTATTTATAATTTTAATATTTAATTTACAGTCTATTTTTTTTTTTTTTATGTAAATTCAGTCACTCTCTTAAATTTTATACTTGTATTATCGGCATCCATCCCAGCATTGGCGCAACTCCAATTAATTGTCTTAAGACTTTATGGAGTAAACTTCGATTTCATCTATTGTTCACTTGAACATCATTTTATCTCTTTCTATTTCACTTATTTCATTTCATCTTTTACCCGTTGAATAATAATATGCATATATCCTAATATATACATATTTTGTATCTATGAGATCTTATCTCTTAATACAAAGATAAATCAGGACCATACATTTTTAATAAAAATAATGTCAACCATTGATTAAAATTAATTAAAAATTACAAAAGTGTTACTAATTTTCCAACATGATTCTTTACGATGATTTACTTATTGGAGTAGTTCGGTATAAATTTTAATGCATCTATATTTATCATTGTTTTGTTAAAAAAAAATACTAAAGCAAATAACACAAAAAATTCAAGAACCATTTCTAAAGCTAATTATAGCAAGTGTATCATGTTCCTCTCTTGAGCAAGAATTGTCCCTTTCAAATAAAAGAAACGAAGGGCTCAAATCCTATAATAGGATTCATATAAAAAAAGAACTTTTTTTTTTTATTATTTGAGTCTCGAATTATTTTCTTTTATTCACTGCAGATGCAGCAGCCCATTCTACAACTACAATGTTTCTATTTTGGGTAAATTACATTTTGCCCCCACAAGGTTTCTGACAATTTCAGAAATTCCTTTGAGATTTCTGAAGAAATTTCTGAAATGACATTGTTCCCCACAAGATTTGTTGGTCATTCAGTTTACCCCCAAAGTTTCCGTAGAAAAAATGAAAGTAAAATTATTTATAAATTACAACTGAAAAAAAATATTAAGATACCCCTTAAATAGTATCTTGTATATATATAATTTTTTGTAAAATAAATATAATATACTTTTTTAAAATGATGATATTTTCTTTAAAATTACTTAATATCAAGTTTTAAATCAATAAAATAAGGAAATTAAGTGAGGGTAATATAGTCCTTATACAAAAAAATCAAACTTGGATTATAATTAGGGGCAAAATACAATTTTTGAAAGTGCAGGGGGTAATCTGAAATTCTCAGAAACCTCATAGGGCAAAGTGTAATTTACCCAAAGAAAATTTACAATGTCGGTTCACCAATATTATTTTTTCCTATGCAATAAGAATAATTAATCAGTTGTTATTGACCCAAATTAACTTAATTAAGAGCAGGCGTTAATGTCTCCACCTGTCCTCGTGGCCGGCCTCGCCATTTAAAATATTGATCAGATCCGAATACTTACATATTGGTTCGATTTGTTTACGTACATTTTATGTTTATATATATATTTTATTGCCTCAACAAGTTAAAACCTAATAGTCGGTTACATATTGTTTGGACTTAATTACGTATCTTTCGAGGTTTAGTAATGGTCATCATTATAGGAGCATTGAAATGAGGTTATGGACTTGTTTGATTAAAATTTTTTAGTTTTTTTTTTATAAAGAAATTGAATTGTATTTATTTGTTCAATTTTTAATCAAATTGAGTTTTTTTATAATTTCAGCATAAAAAGCTAGAAGCATCATAATGGATGCATCAACTTTTTATATATTAAAAAAAAAAAAAAAAACTGGCCTATTTGATTACAAGTACCAGACAAACAAAAATAAAGAACAAAAATGATATCAGTGTAAATCTGATGCAAATAATAAAGTAAATGGTCTCATGTGAATAAAATAGACAAAGTCTAAAAGCTGAGCAATACCATATTGCAGGAAATACAAATAAAAAAAGAAATAAAGATGCGAATAATTTGCCGGACAAGGGATACTAGCTTTCTATTATTTTATTCTTTATTTATGGAAGTGTAACCCGTGTTTTTAATTTCAAAGTGCCTATCCTTTTCAATAATTTATAGTAAAATTGGTAAATAATAATAAATGGTTCAATAACGGATTGAAGATTTCAGATAGACCGGAATGCAAATAAGGCATTCTAACAGATGGAAGCGAGAGTTGAAACAAAGCGGGAACCTAATGCTCGAGTCAGACCTGCTCGTAAGCCTAAAAAATGGAGAAGCCGAGTCTTGCAATGCGTATCCATCTATTAACAAAAAAGAAGCGGACGCATCAGATCCGATAATTAAGTAGATCCTCCAAACATGATTAGATAAAGATCTCTGACTATTGATCGAAATTAATAACGTGCCCAACACCGATAAGAAATTATGTGATTGAAGCAAATAAGTAATCAATAATTAAAAAAAGATCACAAACATTCACTAGATTTTTTTGGAGTGGTTCACCTATTAATGGTTACGTACACGGTAGTGTTGTTGACATTATATTAATCACCCAATGAGATAAGACTTAGAATACACACTCAATAAATCCTCACACAACCTTGAAAAAAGTCTACAAATTGCTTCTATCTCAAACCCCAGGTATTTTCTTTGTTTACAATGTGTTAGAAGTAGGAATAATCAAAACAACAAATAAATAAAAAGCTCATTGCGAAATTAATTAAACCTGCTATTGATAAATCAAAATAGAACCTTACAATCGATCATCGTTTGATCAATCAAAACAAAGCTCCATGATCGATCGGAAAGCGATGTAAAAAACTCCTCAAAAGCTCCTTTGAGCGATCGATCACCCATAAGCCCTCATATTAATCCGTAGAAATAGTATAGAACCAACCATAATTATTTACAAGTCCAATTTCGATCCAGAGCAGTCCCAAATAATTGCGTGCGCATCTTGTTTGAACTCTCATGTATGAAATTAATTTCCACTACTTACGAAACAAAACATATTTCTTGCCTTCATTCTAAAGCTATAGTTGAGATCAACTAATGATTACACCAAAAGCTATAATTGAGGGACCTAATGGTTACTAAATTCGGAGCACCTTTGATTTTTGTTCATTATATTGGTAAAATACTACAAGTGACCTCCATGGTGAGAAGTGAAACGGGCAACTAAATTTTATATTTAAAATGGTAAATAACAGCGGTTTTTTTTCTTTCGGAAGTTAAAAAAAAAATAATAGCGAAATGAAAATTTGAAAGATTGAACCATATGAGAAATAGAAGAAAAGAGAGATTAAAAGGAGTGACATGGATGTATTTTGAGTCACGTTTATCACATTTTAAGAAAAATAAATGACAATATTAACTCGTCATAAGCTTCAAGTTGTTATTTTAGTAATTGTAATATGAATGTTACTCATAATGAACAAACAATAAACGTTTCAATAGCTTGTTTGGTTTCACCTTGAATTACAAAAATATAATTTTTTGGTGAAGCTGAAATAGTGCACTTTTTATATTGTGTTTGGTTTAAAAAGAAAGAAAATTTAGTTGGCACTTGGTAATAGTATAAATTTTAAGGGACTTTTAAGTACAAGAAGCATATTTTTGGGGGGGTTGTTAAACAACCCTTTATATTTGTATACTTAAAATATACAAAAACGAAAAGCACTCGACAACCAAACAAGGACATGTATATACAACATTGCCAAGAATATTGAAATAATAGTTGTCATACTTAATATATTAGTCCAACGAACGGGCTAGCTGGATAGGCTCACACTTACCCAAAAAAATAAAAAATAAATCTGGATAGGCTCACTTATTTCTATTTATTTTAGTTAATATAATATAAATACAATGTATGTATATTATTCTTGTTATTAGCGAATTCTAGCCATTCCATTCACGATGAATCCATTGGCAAGGGTGGAGAGAAAGAGGGGCAACGGGGTATCCGTACTCCTCTTATTTTATTATATTTAAATATTAAATTATTATAATTTAAAATTTATTGAAAAAGGTAATATGTAATAATTTATGGAAGAAGTTATACGTTGATACCTACCACAATCTATAACCTTACAAATACAACCCATGACAGATACCATCAATATTAGTGCCATGAAATTTTTGAGGATGTATTTTCTAGTTATCAACAGATGATTGTTTTTAAGCAAGGGCAGACCTATATATGCTTTTAATTCCAAAAAAGAAAAAAAAGGGGGACCTATATGTGCTTTGAAGTTGAAAATTTAATCACTAGTTTGCATGTTCTAATCTAGTAATGCACCACCTCTTGTTTTTATTTGGGCTAATATAAAGAAAATATTAAAAGAAGTGGGTTAAGCTTATATTAAGCAATGTCAACAGTCCAACAATAATGCTAACAAGTCTAGCGACATTTTAGGTCGTTGTAATTCAATATTTTTCACATTATGCATATGATATATTTATTTTTCTTTATTAATTAATCATCATATCTATACATAAATACTTTAGAACTAATGTAATGTGGTTGAGTTTAACAACACTGTGCAAGTATTTGACAAACTTTATTGTGATTTTAGTTCGATAATATGTTTGGAAATTTTAGTTAGAACTAATTGATAATTTAGAGATGTTCCGATAAGTTAGATATACATTTATTTATTTATTTATTTATGAGCTACAATTTTAATTTTATGAGTCGCAACGAGTATTGATTCAAAATTTCGTGATTTTCAAGAAATGTGATATCTAAAAATTTTATATAATATATGAATTTTGCCGTCCTTCATAAATTGTTTATGTCCGCCACCATCTTAATGTACCATGTATGTATACAGTAACATGTATAAAAGTTATGACCTAAATTAAATTAATTAAGAGCAGGTGTTAATGTCTCTATCTGGCCTCATGGTCGGCCTCACCATTTAAAATTGACCAATCCGAATAGTTATTTATTGCTTGGATTTAATTACTTACATTGTTTGTTTATATTTTATTATCTTTCGAGGTTTTGTAATAGTCATCATTATAGGAGGATTGAAATGAGATTATGTACGTGTTTGATTGTAATTTTTAAGTTTTTTTTTTTAAAGAAATTGTTCTGCATTTATTTGTTCAATTTTTAATCAAATTGAGATTTTATAATTTCAGCATAAAAACCTAGAAGCGTGGTAATGGATGCATCAATTTTTTGCATATTAAAAAAAAAAATTTAGCTTATTTGATTAGAAGTAACGGCCAAACAAAAATAAAGAACAAAAATGATATATATGTAAATCTAATGCAAATAATAAATGGTCTCATGTGACTAGAATAGACAAAGCCTAAAAGCTATTTTTTACTGATGTGTCGATGAAACCATATTGCAGGAAATACAAATAAAAAAAGAAATAAAGATGCGGATAATTTGCCGGACAAGTGAGACTAGCTTTCTACTTTTATTTTATTGTAACCAGTGTTTTTAATTTCAAAGTGCCTATCGTTTTCAATAATTTATAGTAAAATTGGTAAATAATAATAACTTCACCTTCCACCCTTCATCACGCTAAACCCATAATTGAGGGACCTAATGATTACTAAATTCAGAGTACCTTTGATTTTTGTTCATTATTATTGATAAAATACTACAAGTACAAGTGACCTCCATGATGAAAAGTGAGATGAGCAACTAAATTTTATATTTAAAATGTCAAATAATAGCGAAATGCTAACTAGAAAGATCGAAGCATATACGAGAAATAGAAGAAGAGATTGAAAGGAGTAACATAGATGTATTTGGAGTCACATTTATCATATTTTAAGAAAAATAAATGACAATATTAACTCGTCATAAGCTTGAAGTTACTTTAGTGGTTGTAATATGAATGTTACTCATAGTAAACAAAACAATAAACGTTTCAACAGCTTGTTTGGTTTCACCTTGAATTACAGAAATATACTTTATTGGTGGATTGAAAATATATACTTTTTTAGTATTATATAGTGTATTTGGTTTTAAAAATATATATTTTTTTATTTATATCAAACTAATGAGAAATAGTTGGTAATAGTATAAATTATAGGGGGAAACACTTTTTGAAAAGTATCATATAAATAACCTTGAAAAATTATACTTTTAAGAAGCATATTTTTTTGGGGGTTGTTAAACAACCCTTTATATTTTTATACTTAATATACAAAAGCCAAAAGCACATGACAACCAAACAAGACCATATATATACAACATTGCCAAGAATATTGAAATAGTAAATACAATTGCACCGAACGTTCATATTTAATATATAAGTCCAACAAGTGTGCTACTAAGCTGGATTACAGTTACCCAAAAAATAAAGTGGTGGATAGCCATACTTACTTAAATTTATTTTATTTAATATAATATTTATACAAATATGTTTATATATATATCATTATTCTTGTCTTTAGCCATTCCATTCATGACGAATTGGTAGTGATAATTGCGAGTAATTAATGGGCTTAATTTGTCTAGTGTTATCATTTTCCAAAGTAAAAAAATAAAATTGTAATGTTCCATCTTTCATTTAAATAAATTTGAAATAAATTCGGATTGCATGGAGCAAATTAATCAAAGGTCATCTTTGGGCCGACCGGAGTATTGGGCCAGAGTTTTAGATGTTTGTATATATGGGCAAAAGTAAGCTTAGATTTTGTATGTAGTATCCAACGCGGCCCAATATACGAACAGTGATTATTGATAAATTTATGAGTTTAATTTCAATAAGTAAAGAAAATTTACGGTTTTCACCAATATTATTTCTTCCTATGCTATAAGAATGATTAATTATTTCTCCAACCAACCCCTCAAAGGCAACAACAAGCAATAGAAAAACATTTACTGTAAAATAAAAAATTAGAAAAAATTAATGAAAGGAACAAGAACCACCATCAAGTATATAACTAGCATTTAACTTTTCCTTGGTGATGATATGCACCAAGCCTAGGAGTTTCTCTAAATAAAAGAGAAAAATTAGGAGAAAAAAAAAACTAAAAAGAATATAAATTGGAGAGAATATTACAACCCAATAAATAACTGGCCATGAAATATAATCAATGGACGAAGTATGTGATTGCGAGCGCTACGAGGAGGAGGATATAAGCGATCCCTTGATCAATTTTTGTGCCTACAACCACATTACAAAGGATTAGATAAAAATTTGGAGAGAAATTTATAAATCGATACATACATGGATTGGAAGGTTTAAAATGTGTATTATATGTGATAATCGGAGTAAAAAATAGGTTATATTCATGGTTTAATCGAAGCCGAACCCATCAGTATGCACCAATTTTTTTCCATAACAACAGTTTTTGCAGAGTAATTTGTTTAGCCAAGTAAAATATATATTATACACAAAATATTAGGATAATAATTAACCAGAACAAACTAATGTAATAATACCTTTTTCTAAACTTCACAAGACTTAAACAGGCGCATAGCCAGTTATCTACAGAAAACATCTTTATCACAGTATTTATTATTATTATTTTTTAATGTTCTCATGCACAAAGAAATATGAAAAAAATTTGATCAATTTCCAAAAATTATTTAAGATAAGGTATAATATAATAGCTAGTTTATATATGTATATATACATACCATCATTGACTGGTGCAGGTGAAGGAGCAAATCCCTGACCATTAATGAGTTGAAACATTGCCATAAACAAGAACCCAATCATAGGAAAAGCAAATAATTTGATGGAACTCATTTTTCCAATTCCCAAAATTTGGAAACAAAACAAAGAACTAGAAATAAAATGAGAAATTTGAGCAGAGTAAGACGGTAGAAACTATGTATTCTTTTGGGAATTTTGTTTGTGTATATATATATGGATATATATGTATGTGTGAAAGGTGAATTTTCTAAGAAATGTTGAGAATGTGAAAGTGGGTTGGAAGGTACGCGTTCTAGACGCATATGTTTCTTTGGTATTACCTTTTCAGGTCAATTAATTGGACTAGTTGACTGCATTTTGTTGCAAATTTTCAATAAATAAATTATTTTATTTTTTATTAAAAAAATTTTAATTTATTTATATTAAAATAATAAATAAGATCAATTTAGAAGTTAAAAGTTAATTTTTAAAAAAAAAAAATTAGAACACCGAAACTTTTAAGAAGTAGCTAAACAATTTAATATTAAATCCAATGCTTACTAGAAGAAATATACACATGGATAAATTAGAAGAGTCGTTACTTGAAAAATAGAAATTGGAGACGGCGTCTTTGACTCTAATTCTCCATGTGTAGGATTTTTATTCACCAACAAAAATTACTAAACGTATGCATAACGTCATCCGCGGATGG